>JAODAL010049938.1:0-27802 GCA_025379985.1 Phyllomedusa bahiana | reverse complement strand
GCTCTGTGTGGGAAAAAGCCCATTAAACCCGCCCAATGGCTAGTAACCCGGGCCCAAAGGCCGCTATATCTTCTGGACAGTCAGGGGTGAGCTGGGTGGATGTTTGGGGGGTGAGGAGGGCCCCTCGGTCGGGCGCACGTTTTTCAAAACCGCAGGGTGGTGCAGGGCTTTTTCCCCCCCAAGGCCTTGGTGGCATCACGTGCAAGAGAAAACCGGCCGTGTTAAATTTAAATTTCTTTTTTGGAGCCCCTTCCACACAAAGGTCGGGGTTGGGACGCGCTCGCAACGAGCGAGCGCGGTGGGTGACAAAAACCCTTGTGACGGCAAGGGGTTGTGATAACGGTTTTTGGGGGAAAAAAAAAAAAAAAATTGCTGGCCCCCTTAAGAGGGGAAAGGCTGGAGACATCCCTTGCTGGCACATGTCATAAAACCTTTTGTGGCCCAGAAATTTCTAAAGCGCTCCCCCGGGCTGGCTGCTGTGAGGAGGGAGGTTGAGTTGACTTTCCGCCGTTGCACACTGTTTTTGCCCCACCGGGGCTGGTTGAAAACGTAGTTTGGGCCCTCCCGTCCCCCTCTCATTGTTGCGTGTCAAAACGTAAAATTCCACCCTCCAATGCTCCGCGTTGTGGAAAGCACGCAATGCCATTAGCGTATGAAGTGAAACATGGCCTCAAACGGGGTGCGGACCTCGGGGTGTTGAGCCCCCGAGAGGGGAGGCAGGTTAAAAGAGTGTGCCCCATCCTTGCCAGTTTTTAAGAAGCCCCCAAATTTTCGTGGGGAAAATGCCTTGTTCAGAGATTTGTGGTGATCTTGTTCTGAAACGTCGTTGGACACTCTAAAAAACTTCAGGTCCCCCCAGCGAGGAGGGGAGATGGACACAGATGGGACACGGAGCCTTTCTCTCCGTCGAACCCACAAGGCCGACAGTTTACAATTTTATTGGTCTTCTTGGGCAGTGGTTCGGGGCCAGGGCTAGTGAAAGGCGGTGTATCACTCTAAGAGGGCATCATCTGAGGAAGTCAGGCTGTGTTGAAGCTGTCCCGGGGAAGCGAGGAGGGGGGGGGGTATTTTGGACACGACTTTCCCGACGCCCGTGCCTTGGAAAGAGTTGGCGCAAATTTAAGGCGGGGAGTAAGATGAGGAATCAGTTTGCTAGTGCCCCGGCCCCGAGGTTGGGAAATCAAGGCTCCTCTCTCCATGAGGCTTGTTTGCCCCCTTCCCCCTCAACAGGATCCTCGCTTTAAAGGCCCTAAAAAATGAACAACAGTTACTGGGTGGCCACCCTCCTGGACCCCGGGTACAAAAAAAAAAAATCGCACTTTCTTCCCCCCCCCAAATAAAAAGTAAAATAAGGAAATGGGGGGACCTTGCTTTTTGATCAATGGAGACATCTATTGCGTCTGCTTCACGTTTTTAATGTCACGGTGGAACAACGTCGGGCAACGTGACAGCAGTAGGTGCCAAGTAGCCATAGCGGCGCAGAGGAAAATGTATAGAAGCCAAATGGGTGCCCTCTGGAAATCTTTATTTTACCATCTCCCAAAACGCATGTAATGCAGGGACTTTTAAACACAAAGAGCCCCGCTTAAGATTTGGTGACGACTATCTGCGTCTAAAACCGTTTGTTTTTGCATGTTTTCCGGGGACCAAATAGATTTCTGGGTATCCAAAAGGGGAAAAATGGCCCAGCTCGTCGCCAGCCATAGAGGTGTTGTCCTCCCCAGCAGCCAGCTTCAATTGAGTGAACTTCAGCACAGCTGGAGGAGTATTACAGAAAAAACGCATCCGGTTTCCCCAAAATAATGTGGATCGTTTGTTTCATCAAGATGAATCAGGCATGGTCTCGATGAGTTGTGACCCCAATTGCCCAGGTCACCCATTAGTTGCCCCGGTTACTTTACATTCCTCTTCAAAAAGAAATGGTCCTCTTGAAAAAAAAGTTTTTTAAAAAAATCATTTCTCTCTGCAATTTTTTTCTCAGTTCCCCCAAAAGACTTTTTTGGGTTTTTCGGTTTTTGGAGATGTAAAAAAACCCAAAGGGTTTTTTGACAAAACCGTATTCCATTTACCCACTTTATCTTTAGAATTTTTTGCTTTTTCACGGGTTTTTAGGTCATCTTGCTGTGAGATACAACTATATTTATGGTCTTTGGAAGAAGTGCGGTTCTAAGTGGCTTTTTTCCCTCACAATTTTTAATATGGTTGAAAAAATATATTTTTAATTTTTTTTTGGGGGCATGTTGCTGTGGATACAGCTATAAAAATGGTCCTTTGGAACAAAAAATTTTTCTTTTTAAATGGATTTTCCCTCACAATTTTTTAAAAGTGGTAAGAAGTCATTTTTTAATTTTTTGGGTCATGTGTTTTAAAAAGAGCAATATACAGGCCCCATTCTAAAAAATGTTGTTTCTAAAAGAAATTTGTTCTTCACAATTGTCAAAAGTGGGGCAAGGGTATTTTTGAATTTTTGGGGCATTTTGTGTGAATGAGTATATTTGGTCCTTTCTAAAAATGTGGGTTTTTAACAGGGCATTTTTTTTCAAATTGTCAAAAGTGGTCAAGGTCATGTTTTGAATTTTTGGGGGATTTTGTGTGAAAGCATCTATCCCCCAAAGGTCCTATTCTAAAAAAAGTGGTTCTAACAGAATTTTGTTTTCACAATTGTAAAAGTGGCTCAAGGTCATGTTTTTAAATTTTTGGGGGCTTTTGCTGTGAAAAAGCGCTTTTTCTAAGGTCCATTCTAAAAAATGTGGTTTCAAAAAGAATTTTTTCTTCCAATTGTCAAAAAAGGGGTCAAGGGTGATGGGTGTCTAAACAGGAAATTGGGGACATGTTATGGACCATATTGAAAAAAGGGCTTGTTTTTGCAAAATCTTTTAAAATAGTAGCAATTCCTGTAGTGAGCAACCCATTTAATACAATTAAAAAAAAGAAACAAGACGTGGTGGGATTTTCCATCCTTTTTAAAAAAAGTGTTTTCTAGAATTAAACTACTAAAAAACTTAAATGTACAAAATAGCTGATACAAATATTCTTCTGAATTTTACAAGGGAGGTACAGGAAGACTTGAACAGATGTAGGTTACACAGGACAGGTATAGTCAATGTCCAGTTCAACTAAAATGGTGGTTTAAAGACTCCTTTTTCCGGCACTTTTTAAATTTGGGGCTCATGCAGGTTTGGGGCTCATGCTGTGGCCCAGGACAGATATAGTCAATGTCCAGTTCAACTAAAAAGGAAATCGTCTTGATAATTGCCGATATCGACTATCGACCCAATGACGATAGTCGACGTAATCGCTCATCACTACTCCTGAAGGGCGAGGCGGTCAGCCTCTATCAGCAGGGCGTTGGTCTCTGCCTGGGCTCTCATAGCCTCGTCGTGCACCTTTTGTTGGTTTGCCGTCATTAGTTGGAGGCTGCTGTTAGCCTGGATCAGCTGTTTCAGAAGTTCGTCCATCTTGGTCGACACTTTTCAGGGTCTGTTGCCCGTAGCAACGGGTTTTGCGCAACTGCAGTCAATGTCCTTTAAACACGTGTATGTCCCTTTAAGTCTGTTTGCCCACATCCGAGACATCATATGTGGGGGGTTAGCGTCACGAACAGGTAGGCAGCAAGGTTTCAACAGACAGAGACAGTGACACAGAAGTAAAGTTCAAGTCCAGGCGCTGCCTGGGTTTATTCGCAGGAGAAAACAAAACATAGGCCCAATACCAGCCTCACCTGGGGCATGGGAGTGGCCACCCACCGTGCTCTTTGACCACTCTAGGAAAAGCCGACCTAGACTAAGCGGACTGGAACCGCAAAAATAAACCCCCTGTCTGTAACATAGTGTTACTGACACCTAAAAATGTCGGCCTTCCTTCACCGAGCCCAGGCCCCTCGGCGACACGCTTCGGTCCATAGGCTTCCCAACGCCACATAGGACAGTACCTAGGGGAAAAATACCTTCCCTCGGCTACCCCCGCCTGCCACCTTCTCACTATAATATATATTATATAATATATAAAATTATTATAATTTTATATATATATTATATAATTTTATAATACATACATATATATATTTTATATATATATTTTATTTAATATATATATATATATAGATAGATAGATAGATAGATAGATAGATAGATAGATAGATAGAAGATATAATATAAAATATTTGACATTTGTTTATCTGCTTCTTAGTCACAGATCACAGAAATACTCTCATAGCCTCGTCGTGCACCTTTTGTTGGTTTGCCGTCATTAGTTGGAGGCTGCTGTTAGCCTGGATCAGCTGTTTCAGAAGTTCGTCCATCTTGGTCGACACTTTTCAGGGTCTGTTGCCCGTAGCACGGGTTTTGCGCAACTGCATTTCAATGCCCTTTAAACACTTTGTATGTCCCTTTAAGTCTGTTTGCCCACATCCGAGACATCATATGTGGGGGGTTAGCGTCACGAACAGGTAGGCAGCAAGGTTTCAACAGACCGAGACAGTGACACAGAAGTAAAGTTCAAGTCCAGGCGTGCCTGGGTTTATTCGCAGGAGAAAAAAAAAACACAAGGGCCTTAAAGTTCAGGCCAAAACACAAACAAAATGCCTGCCCGCTGAGCTCTACCTATAAGAGCGATCCTCTCTGCTTGCACTATTAGACAGTTCCAGCGTTGGTTTCCCTCTTAGCAGCAGAGGTCCACAGGAAGACCAACATAAGCCTGCAGGCCCAGGCTTTATATGGCCCAAAAACAGCCTCCCGGGGGCGTGGGGAGTGGCCACCCACCGTGCTCTTTGACCACTCTAGGAAAAGCCGACCTAGACTAAGCGGACTGGAACCGCCATACTAACCCTGTGTCAGTAACATAGTGTTACTGACACCTAAACTGTCGGCCTTCCTTCACCGAGCCCAGGCCTCTCGGCGACCGCTTTCGGTCCATTTGGCTTCCTAACGCCCACCCGGACAGTACCCTAGGGGAAAAATACCTTCCCTCGGCTACACCGCCTGCCACCTTTCACATATATTTTATATTTTATTATATATATATAGATAGATAGATAGATAGATAGATAGATAGATAGATAGATAGATAGATAGATAGATAGATAGATAGATAGATAGATAGATTAAATATATAATATTTGACATTTGTTTATCTGCTTCTTAGTCACAGATCACAGAAATACTGTTCAGAACACAGGGAGACATGCATGGAACTAGGTGCATGGAAGTTCATCTTCTCATCTGTTTTTCAGTGTATAATGCATCTGAACATATGAAAGTGGCTTTTGTGCATTCATAAATGGTGTCTACAGTTCATTGCACCTCGCCTGTGCGTTTGGCGCATTACGGACCTTAGGTGCATAAGTGATACACCAAGCATGTACAAAGGCTATAGATAGGCTGGAAATAAAAGAAAAGTCATTAGAATAGGTTGTCGGTGAATAGAAACTATGGTACTGATCCTGCTTGGTGGAGCACAGGTCCCAGCAAGACTTGTGGTGTGCTGGCTCTTGCTGTATGTAAAATAACGGGTGAGAGCAGCAAAAATAAATTTCATATTTAATGTAGTAAAAATTTAATATTTATAAATCTGAACAACATAATCAGTGGGTTATTTAATGTAAAATTAGATTTAGATTCTATTAAATTTAAATGCATTGTATAGGATATATTTTTATATTTTTGGGATATTATATTTTTTATATTAATTTTATACGATATCATCTTTTATTAAATTTAAATAATTAAATTTTATATAGTTTGATAATTATCATAAATTACTTTTTATTATTGTACTGGTGTAAGTTGAGAAATATTTGACATTTTTTTCCCTAACAGCAAGTCTAGCTCCACTTCATCTCCTCTGGCTCAGGCAGACCACGTTAAAATAGGTCTGCCTGTTTGAGCAGTAATACGCCTAGTTTTCCAAAACCACATTCAGATATGTGTCTAATAGGGATGAGCGAATCGATTCTAATGAAGTGGAATTTGTTTAGAATTTCAGGCAAACTTTGATTCTGAACGAAGTCGAAGTTTGCGGTGATTCGCGGGAACGAATCGTGTTTTTAATTGATAAAATGGCTGCAAGCACATGGCGTTACATGCGGCAAAGAACTCTGGGAGGAAGAAAGAAGTACCCTAAATGAATATGCAGAGATAAAGCCAATCGAGACCGGCGGGGATTCTGAAAGTCACCACTTAAAAAGCCCGGACACCAGCTCGCCCCCTCCCCTGCTCCGTTGTGCCATTTTGAGCGCGCAGCTCCAGTAGCTGGATCTCACAAAAAAGAAAAAATTTTATACAGCGTTTTTTTTTTTTGGGGGGGGGGGGGGGGGAAAAAGTCACAGTTTTTTTCAGAGACTGTTCTTACGTTTAATTTTGTTTTTTGTGGGGTACTAAATTAAAGTCCAGTGTGCGTCCAATTCAGCTCTATACTTTTTAATGCTATCGCCAGCTTGGAGACATTGAATACCCCAAGGGGTTTATCTAACCCCTGTTTTTGTGTTGTATCAGTTTTGAAAACACGTTTTTAAATCCAATAGTGTGTTTTTTGGGGGAAAGCTCATTTTTTTTGCGCAATTTAAAACCCAAGATTTAAAATTAAGTGTGTTTTGCTGTTTATCTTTAAAAAAAAAGGTTTTTTTAACGCCAAAAAAAATTTTGTGTGTAGCAAAAATTCATTTCCGAAGGTTAATTAAGGTTTTTCTGGTTGTAGTCAGTAAAAGAAAAAAGGTTTTTTAACGCCAACGAAGAAATTTTGCCTGTAGTTTAATTCTACCCAAAGGTTAATTAAGCTTTTTTTCTGCTTTTGTAGTCAGTAAAATCTATGTCGTTTTAACACGCCACATAGCTGTTAATTTTTGGCACCCCTTTTTTTTGCGCAATTTAATTCAAGGGGTTTTTAATTTAAGTTTTTTCTGCTTTGTGTCAGTAAAAAAAGTCGTTTTAACCGCCCATAGCTTTTAATTTTTTTGGCCCCTCATTTCTTTTGCGAATTTTATATAAAGGGTTAATTAAGTGTGTTTTGTGTTGTTTTTGTAAAATACACCCCGTTTTTAAAGCCAATTTGTGTTAATTTTTGGCCCCTCATTTTTTTGCGCAAATTTAATCAAGGTTTAATTAAGATTTTTCTGCTTTTTGTAGTCAGTAAAATAACGTCATTTTAAGACCCCAAATAGCTTTAATTTTTTGGAGTATTTTTTTTGTGCAAATTATATCCAAAGGTTATTGTGTTTTGCTGTTGAATCGAAAAATAATGGTGTTTTTCCCAAGCCAAAAAAATTTTTTTCCTGTAGCTTAATTTATTTCCCAAGGTTAATTAAGCCTTTTTGTGTTTTTTATATTCAGAAATTTTATATTATTTAAAAAAAAACGGTTTTTAACAGACATCAAGAAAATTTTTTAATTTGGTTATTTGTGGAGCCCCAAATTTATATCCAAGGGTTATTTCAAGTTTGTTAGTGGGTTCTTTTTGGAGTCAATTAGGGGATGTGTATTTATCTATACAGATTCTTCATTAAACAGAGTCTGACATTTTTGAAAACGTATTTTCGAAGAGAGGTGGCCGGCCTTCACATGCGATGGCAGTGGCGCAAAAACCCCCGGAGCAGGCATAGGTCACAGACGTAAAAGGGAAGTCCGCGGGGGTGATCGGTGGGGCCAGAATTTGCCGGTGCATTAGGGCCGGTGTTTGATCCCCAACCCCCAAGGGTTCTTGATTTGTTGAGTAGGTCTAACTTTTTCCGATGACATTGACAACCCCAAAGGGTGGGTTTTTAGTAAAACTTTTAAGTTGGCAGGGCCCCGGAAAAACAGATCAGGGGCCCCTCCCCTGTACTAAACCGCCTCTGTCCATTCGAGTCCTCAGAAAAAAATAGTATGGGGGCGGGGGCTTAGCCCATATCGAAGGGGACGAAAATTTGGGCAGTGCAGCTACTTGGAAACGAAGGGTGGGTAGACCCCCCCTGCTTCTTGGTTTTTTTTTTAAAGTGGCCATGGGAGGTTTTTTGGCGAAGCGGTGCCTCGCTCCCCAAGACGTTGGGGGGACAGCAGTGATGATAAAACACTATAAGATAAACGGGTGGTTTGAATCTTTTTCTGCGTTACACCAGTTTGTTCAAATTCCCCGTAATGGGCTTGAAGGAGCCTAACTACAAAAAATGTTTTAGGTGCTTATTTTGCTTTTCTGTGCCTTGTTGATGGAATTCGGTACAAAAACGGGAAAGGGGGGAAAAACAGAAAAAAAAGAAAAGCAAATGCCTGCAAAAAGGGTTTGTAAAAAATTCCTCAGTTGAAGAATGTGAATCGTATGTCCAAATTTTCAGAAATAAAACCAAGCCCTTTGAAGGCCCTCCCTTTTACCGGTGGAAAAAATTTATTTACCCACCAGTTTCAGGTGGTTTAAAGAAAGCAAGTTGTAAACATTCATTTGTTCATGTGAACGATAAAACAGGTGAAAAAGGAAAAGTTTGTGAATTTACCCAGGTGCCAGTTTTGGGAAAAAGCTGTGGAAAACCCTTTTTGTGCATTTTCAAAATGGAAAGGTTTCCTCACAAAACCGCCCCCAAGACATAAAATAAAAAATACAAATAATAATTTTTGACCCTATGAGAAAAAATTTCCTTAGCCTAAATTTTTCATATCCGTGCCCCGTACCTCTTGCTGGTCCTGACCTTTACTTGTCCCAAACTTGAGTTTCCCTTTCGATTTTGTCCCTCACTACACCTTGGCTGCCCCGCAAGCAAGTCACGTCAGGGGTAGCGATGGTTGGACTCCTGCCACAGCAAGTCCATCCCCTTTGCGACGGGCTTGGTGAAAACTGGGGGGCCCATTAGACCCGCTCCCCGGCGGGGGTATTGCCATCGCTTGCGGGGTCCAGTGGATCCCCCTACCGTGTCCCTGACAAAATGAAGCAGTGGAAAAGAAAGGGTTTTTCCCGTAGTCTGGCGAGATTTACAAAATGTCCGATGAAAGGGCTGAGAAACAGAGGTGTCACTGGCAACTTAAAAATTTTCGCAGGGGTATCCTGTCCCTTTGATATCAATAAATCATGAATTTCCCTTTTTTGTTATAGAGCGTTCAACATTGGGGTTGGAATTCATGTTTGGGAAAAAAGTCACATATCAGCCTTTTTGGGGGAGGGGCCCGGGCTGCCGCTGAGCTTAAGGAGGGTTTTTTCTTGGGGTGTAGAAGCTGAAGGAAAGGGAAAGTTTCCTGGCCCTTTTTAGAAAGTCTTGCGAAGGGTGAAGACTTGAAAACCCGATTTTCATGTATGCCCTGCAGGGGATGGCCAGCCCTCCTCCAAAACAGGCGGACACCCATGTTCTTTTAAAAAGTCTGTCACAATTTGGTTTTAATTTTCAGTTGTCGTGGAAAAAGCCCAAATCGATGACAATTTATGACTGGAGCATTTCCCCCTGTGGCTTTGTTCACCCAGGGGAATACTCCCTTTACTTGAATCATCAAAAAACGTTAAAGGCCTTTTCTGTTCTCAAATTTCCCCTGTTTAATAATTTCCCCTGTTATATATTTATTCCTTTCTCAATTTCCCCCCCGTTAAAAAATTTCCCCTGTTAATATTTTTATTCCGTTCACAATTTCCCCCCGTTTAAAAATTTCCCCTGTTAATTATTTATTCTGTTCATCAATTTCCCCCTGTTATCAGTTCCCGTCTGCCGTGTACCCGACCTTTTCTACGTTACCCGCCCCGAAATTTTCCCCCGCCTGCCTGACCCGTTGGCTGACCTTTGAACGAGTTTGTCTTTGATTTGGTGCCTGGCTGTGCCTGGCTGCCCCGCAAGTGTCGCGCCCCGGGATAGGCTGGTAGGACTTTCCGGCCGCAGAAAGTCCCTCTGCCTTTCGGCGGGTTTTGGTGAAAATGGGACCCACTTAGACCCAGCTCCTGGTGGCCCTCCACCCCTTTTGGTGGTCCAGAGGAACCACTACCCATGTCGGTTTCAAATTTCAGAAGTGATGCAAGTTTCCTGGCCCGTTCTTTGAATGGTGCAGGTCCAACCCTTGAAAAGGGAGGGGCTGCAGTACCACCAACTTGGACAGGGCATGATAGGTGTCTTGGCAGAGGTGGGGGAATTTGAGTGCCGAAATGGGAGGCGTGCCATGGGTGCTGCGCTGTTGGACAGGATGGACCACCCCATCTGAAACACGTAGGTGACACTGCATGTGTATATGCGGGCCCTGGTGCCAATATTAGGTCCCCGGGCACGCTTTACTTTCTGCCACAGATTCTACTATATGTAGTTAGCTCAACCCCCATTGGGGTCTGTCAAAAAAACTGTCACACCGCCCCTATTTTATTTTCCACCAAAACGCGCACTGACGATGTTACCACGGACCGGTGGAGCCCTGTTTCGCTACTTTCTGGACCTGCAAAAGGGTTGGGTTTAAAACATGGGCCCTTTGGTCCAACCCCGGACTGTGACCCGCCCGACTCCCCGGGCCCCCATACTGCTTAAGGTGCGCCCATACCCGACCGCAAGCTGCCCCCTCTCTTCTCCCAATTTAAAATTTGAGCCTTGTGCACTGTTTGGGCTGGGCAGCTGATAGCATCTGGCTTTCAAAAAAAAACACCATATGCTGATGACACCCCCAAATTTACTCTCCCGGGCCCGACATTAACTCTCTACTTCCAAAATCCCCGATTGTTGTACCAAATCCTCCTTTCTTTCCTCCCGTCTCCTAAAACTTAATGGGAGAAAAAATTTAAAAGCTTCCAGGGCCGGGACAATGAGTAGTCAGGGGGGGGGCGCGGCGTAGGGCGCCCCTTCATCCCAGGGAGAAAAGGGGGGCACAAAAGGGGCATGGATGTGTTGAATATTTATTTGGGGGGGACTTTATGCCTTGGTTTTAAATAGATATCAGAATATCTCGTTCCCGCCTTGCTTGCTTAACCTCTCCAAGGGATCGGTAATGATTGTGTTTGCCTGTCACCGCCCTCCCCTTAAACGGGGCGCTGTACAAAGCCTGACCATCGCAAAAATAACCCCCATTGCAATCCTCATACTATTTGCCCATTCTGCAAAAAAGCAGCGGATGTCTTCCCCACTCTTTTTGCCCACTGTCCTCAAATAGTTGGCCCCCAATGTTTGGGCGCAGAGCCTCAGAATAGTAAATTCTCTTGCTGTGAGAAGCGAATTTGGGGGGTTGGGAAGGGGGAGCCCTATTGCTCCTGGGGCCCCTGCCAACTAGGGTTGTGTGTGTAAACCCCCCGACTCTTGGTGGGGGGTCGATGAATCTGGGAGAAAGTGTATGACCTTGTTTGTGGTCAACACATGGCCGGTAGATGACAACGGATGTGGGCCTCGCAGGGTGACTCTGCTGTGACGTTTTCCCCTTTCTGTGCTGCGATTGTGGCGGTTGAAACCTATACTGTGTTCTTTGCGCTATGGTAGGATCTTGCCCTCAGTTGTTTTTTTCCAGCTGGGACTGCCATGACTTTATCAGGCTACATTCCCGCTTCAGTTTTTTGGTAGTTTTGCCCCCCTAAGTGCCAGGGGAATTTAAGGGTGAGGATTCTAATAGCGGCGGCAGTTTTGTGGTGTCTTTCTAAAAACTGCATTGTATGAAGACCAAAAAAGCTCCCTTGCATATTTAAGCATGGCACAAAGTTTACAGCACCCTACAGGTTCTTGTGGCCAGGAAATAGCTGTTTTTTAACGCGATTTGTCCTGAAGTAATTCAAACCGAAACAAATTTTATCGGAAAATTTGGTGAAGTCGGCAAACCGAATTTTTGAGAAATTCGCCCATCTCTAATGTCTAATATTACGAGTGTGGTGTGACATGCCCCCAGAATGCCCCCTCATGTTAGGCGCATTAGAAAGTGTCGATTCTAACACATTTGTTTGGTGCATTAGACATTGTAGACTGCTCACTTTGGCGCATTTTACGCCAGAAAAGGGTGAAAAACCTGATCATACATGTCTCCCAAAGTGTCAATTGTAAAGACAAATTGTTGAAGATTTCTCCCAAATAAAATTGTTCAAACAGAGCCTAAAGGACAATACAGCTTCTTAAGTTAAGTGAGAAGTATAAGTTTATAGGCCAGCACCAATGTAATTTTTAGATATGTCTCCTGGGCTAAAACTGTAAATCCAAAATAGTAATTTAATTAATGCCCTAGGTTTGAATATTTGATTTAAAAATAAGGAAAGTCCAGGCTTTTCAAACACATAGGTTTTTGGAACACAAAACATTATCCCATCCAAATAACTGCCCCCATTTTGCAAACCCGGGTTAAAATGTCCTGATGGTTTGCATGGAGTCAGTGAACCCCAAACAAGATCCCCTAACGGATACTGGGCTTTGTGCTTTAATCTTTAAAAAAGGGATATTCTGAAATGGGCCCCCTTAAAGCATTTTCAAATGAAAAGGGAAAATAAATTAAAAATTCTTTTTTCACGGGAGGTAGTGTTCGGGGCTGTTTATTATTACTTTTAAAAGATTCCAAACTTCGGGACTAAATTTTGAAGAAAAGCCTCAAATTTATTGGGCATGTTTAAAAAAGCCTGTTTCCTGTTTTTATCATTCAAAATACACAGTAGAGACATTAATTCTTTGCCCCGGCCCTGCTGCTCCCAACCTTTTTTAAAAAACAGGGTGTTAAAATTTTGGGCCTATTTCCATTGTGTTTTTTACTTCCATAGTTTTATAATTAAATAAAAATTCTTAATTTTTTTTCGGGGAGGGTTTTTTTTAAACTAAACAAAATTTGAAATAATAAAGGGAAAACACTTCCCTTCCCTGCCACCAATTATGGTTCCAAACCTCCCTCTTGCAGAGTTTTTGGGAACCCTTTCCCCTCATCACTCTGAGGCTCTTTTGGTCTGCGAAAATTATTGGTGGACCAGTTGTTTTCAAAAAATTTCACTTTGTGTAAAAAAGATAAGATTTAAAACTGTGGGTGAAAGGGGAAAACTGTTTTGGGGATTGCTCTATAGGGCTCCGCATTTAATTTGTTTTTCTTTCTCTTCTTTATTAAAAATTGTAGCTTCTCCTGAAAAATGTCGTTCTTTGCCCCTTAAAAAGCAGTAATTTTCATTTAAATTTTGGGAAACTCTTGCAATAACTTTTTGGGCCTTTTTACAAACCACTTCTGTAGTAATGCCCTCTGTATCTACCCCTCTTTTGCAGTGCTCACCCCCTCGCTATCTTTTTCCTGTAGTAATATTTATTAAGGAAACTTCTTCAAAAATTTTTTTCCCCCTCTTTAATTCCATCTCCTTTTTTAAATGGCTTCTTTTTTTATCTTGCTTTTGCAGTTTTTTTCCCCTCTAATTAAAATTGAATTTAAAATTTTGAAGGAAGGGGAACCCTTTTAAAATTATAACTTTTATTACATGTTTAAAAATTTGGTTTTTCCATTTAAACTAAAAATTTCAAGTTTTTTTAAAACTGAAAAAATTATTGCCTTTAAATATTATTTTATTAAAGGGCCCACAGGCAAGAATTTTTTTAGAAGATTTGGTTTTTATTCCCAATTAATGTTTTTGTTTTGTTTGGGCACAGTGTGTTTAGACATTTTTTTTAAAAAATGCTTTTTTTTTTCAAAAAAGTATGTACTTTTTAAATTTTTGAGGACGGTTTTTTATTTTTTATTTTAAAGGCCCCCTAGTTCTGAAAAAATGCCTAAAAAATTCCCTGTTACATGTGAAATAAACTGTGCAGCCATGTCCTCTTATCTGCACATGGCAGGCAGGAACACAAAAAACCTAAATTCAAAACCCCACCAAAAAAGGTTGATAACACTTTTTTATGTTATTGGGTAAAAAAACCGGGTTACCCCCCAAAAAAAAAACCACTTTTCCCACCTAAAGTGAAACTTATAGGGGTTTGATAGCGGGTTGTTAAAAAGGTCTGCAGTTTTTAAAAGGGTTTTACAGTTCAATTACAGTTGGGGGAATCACGGTGTGGTCTTTTTGATGAGTCACTCAGCTTTTTTTCTTAAACCCGATTTTAGGCAGTCAAAAATTTCTTTTTCCCGGCCCACAACCCCGTCCCTGAGTTTTTTACCCACTTTAAAATTTTCCCCTTGCCCAATTTGGGGGGCCCCTCTTTTGTGCCACCAGTAGGTAGGAACACACCCAATACAGTAGCCAGCCCACCCCTCCAAATTAGGCAGGAAAATAGGTTGATGCGCCTTAAAGGTGGGATTAAAACTCTAAAAAATTATTTCAGATAAGTAGCAGTTTTTTTGGGTTAAAAATGACCCCCTAAAATTAGATATCTACTTTAGTCCCCCAAAATTTTAAGGTGGGGTTGGGAAACCCCTTGTTTGGGGGGACTTTACCAAATTTAAATAGGAAGAGTCGGGGGTTTTTTTTTTGCCCAATTTTTAGGCTGAAATTTTTTTATCTAAAAGGAAGGGGGGTTTTGGAATTTAGGGTCCCCTCAGTGGTGGTTATAAAAGGGTTTCTCCCAGGAAGTTGGAAATTGGGCCCCCCCATTTGTTAGGTAAATTTGGGCCCCCCGTAGTTAGGTAAAATATAGGGGCCCCAGTAGTTAGTGGGTCCCTTTTAAAGGGCCCCCCTGTATTTAGGTTATTATAGGCCCCCAAATATTTAATTAGGTATACTTTGGGCCCCCCAGTAGTTAGGAAGGTATTTTTTGGGGCCCCAAAGTATTGGGAAATATATGGGTCCCCATTTGTTAGTTAGGTATATTTTGGACCCCCCACGTGGGTTATTTAGGTATATTTTAGGATCCCCCCAGAAAGTAGTTATGTAAATATGGGGGCCCCTCTTAAATTTTGGTGGTGTAAATGGGGCCACCGGATTTAAAAAAAAATTAAAAAAAAAAATAAAATAAACCTCTCCCCTGTTCCCCCGCTAAACCCTCTTTGAATCCGGTTTCGGGGGGCCCTTGAATTCCATTTTGTTGTCCGTTTGGGGGACGGAGTTCCAGATTCTCTTAAGCCTAAGCCTAGCGGCTATAAGTCTAAAGGTATTTCGGGCAGCGGGGAAAATAAATCCCAATTCTTTTTTGATGCTGTTTTTCCGTGGTAAAGGCCCGGGGTTAAATTTGTATCCGGGCCCCATTGGGCTTCAGTCCCCAAACCGGAAATGTACAGGTGGGGTTTGATCCCCTGCTTTCATGGGTTATGGGATCAGGGGTTTTTTGGCAGCTTTGTGAGGGGGTTTGTGGGCCCCCCTGGCTGGGGGGGGCCCCAGTCAAAAGGGAAAACTGCTGCGAACCTGTAGCTATCCCAAATGGCAATAGAAAAAGGAAGTTCTAAAAAAATAAAACCCAAAATCAGCAAGGGGGCCCTTGGGTTTAGGGGGTTTTAACTTACTCCCAATATGCCCTCCTCCTCTTCATTGTATTCTTTTTTTAGAGTGAGGTATTTGGCCCTCCCCTTTTGATCTGAGAAAAAGGGGGCAAAAAATGTAAAAATTTGATAACTTTAGATCTAAAATTTATAAAATAGAGTTATCCCCAAATTTTGTAAATTTAAAAGCCCTAGCTATGCCCTGATGTTTGTGTTTTAAAAAAGCAATCTTTGTATCTTTGAGTCTTTGTTTTGGGTTTACTTTTTTTTGTACAGTATTCAAAGAGAGGGACCCCATTGTTTTTTTTTGTAAATATAAAACTATTCAAATTGGGGGGAAACATGAAGATATGAAACTTTGATAAAATTTGTAAAGTAGTCAGTGTATGGTTGTAGGGAAAAGTGAAAAATTTTGGTCCCCTAAAAATGACTCAACACAAAACCTTTCATTTTTTTAAAGCCGGCAACAAAAAAGTGAGTATACCCTTTTAGTGAAAATAGACAAATTGTCCCAAAATTTGAAATTTTTTTTCCCCCACAGTGCCCGGGTGTCTCCTTGGTTTTTTAAAAGGTTAAGTGTGTAGGGGGGCCCGGTTTTGAAAAAAATTTTGTTTTTATACTGTCACAACTCTTAATAGGGTCATGGAATTTTAAAGGGGAAATCATGGAAAAAAATTGTTCTGGGTTTGAAAAAAAAAATTTGTCTTTGGTACATAAATTGGCCTAGGCTATAAAAAAGTTTTGGCCAAACCCCTTTCCCTTTTTCCTCAGTGCAGCATGGGGGCCCAAAAGCCCAAAAGGGGGTTTTTATAAAGAAAATTTTCCATGAGGAGGGGCCTGTTTAGGGGTGCCCAAAGAAGTTAAAAGCAGGTGTTTCAGGGGTCAGTCCGGGTGTTTTTTTAAAAAATAATGTAAAAAGTGTGACAGCACTGTTGCAGGGGTTTAAAAAGGGTTGGGGGGTCACCCATGTCAGTGCTCAGGCATACGTCCCCACTTTTGCATCAAATGGTTGCAGGTGTTTTTCTCAAAAAGGAAAACCCTTGTCAAAAGATTATAAACAAGAAGTCCAAAAATTTGGGTTTAGCTAAAGACAAACCCAAAATGAGGAAAAAGGATTAATAAAACCCATGCGGGGGTTTTGTCACTGATTTTCATTGTACAGTGACTGCTGAGGTGGGGAAAGGCCCAGGGGGAATTATGAAAAATTTATCTGTAAAAATACATGCCACAGTTCACAAAGTGGCATGAAAAATGCTGTGTGAACCTAGCCCTACTGAGCAAAACTTAACACAAAGGTCCCAGGCCCCAGATGTTTTGAGACCAAGTTAAATTTATTTGGTTCAGATGGTGTCATTCGAGTGTGGTGGCAACCAGGTGAGGAGTACAAAGACAAATGTGTCTTGCCTACAGTCAAGCATGGTGGTCTGAGTGTCAGGGTTTGGGGCTGCATGAAAACTGCCAGCTGTGGGGAGCTACAGTTCATTGAAGGAACCATGAATACCAACAAGTAAGTACTGTGACATACTGAAGCAGAGCATGATCACCTTCCTTCGGAAACTGGCCCACATGGCAGTATTCCAACATAACCACCCCAAACACACCTCCAAAACAACCACTGCAATGCTAAAGAAAATGAGGGTAAAGGTGCTGGACTGGCCAAGCATGTCGCTAAACGTAAAGCCTATTGAGCATCTGTGGGGTATGCTTAAACAAAAGGTGGAACACAAGGTCTTTAACATCCACCAGATCCTCGATGTCCTTATGGAGGAGAGGAAGAGTAGCTGCAGCCTATAAAGCTCTAGTAAACTCCATTTTTTGACTCTTGTGGAACGCTATCTGACAATATCTGGGCGAGTAGCACTCAATACCTTCAATACAGCTATATGAGAAATGGAGTCAATCTGTGTTGCACCATTGTTTGTCCCCTGATGAACCTATTTTTAAGAGGTGAAACACATTGGAATGGTGCTGTATTTATTTCTAGCTTTTTGGGAACTGTAGGGTAAAATCTACATAGCATAGTCATCCTTTTCGGGCAAAGAGAAAGGGGCAGTTTGAGTATATTTTCTTACCTATTACTTCTTCCCTACCCTCATTGAGAAAAAACACTCCATCATCCATAGAAGACATATAGGGATTCTGAGACATTGTCACAGGCAACGGTAGTGGATTCTCTGGACCACCGCAAGCGATGGCGTTAAGCCACAGCAGGGAGCGGAATCTAAGTAGGTCCCAGTATTCACCAGAGCCCGCCGCAAAGCGGGATGGACTTGCTGTGGTGGGAGTCTAGCAGGTCACTACCCCTGACTTGCTTGCAGAGGCAGCCGAGGTGTAGCATGGTACAAAATCGTAAGGCAGGCTCATAGTTGGGGACAGGCAGGAAGGTCAGGAAAGGCGGCAAGGTTCGTGGTCGAGGACAAGCAGGAAGGTATGGGCAGGTGGCAAGGTTTGTGGTCGAGAGACGGAGGCAAACGGTACGGTACACTGTAATCAGACAAGACTTCAGGAATGCTTTCTCAGTAGGCTAATGGCACTAAAGATCCGGCAGGGTAACCAGGAAGAGGCAGGCTTAAATTGGGGCAGCGACCGGCAATAGCCAATTGCCGACGCGCTTGCCCTTTAAACTTAACACTGCCGGGGCGCGCGCCTTAGGGAGCGGGGCCGCGCGCGCTGTGGGACAGAGGCTGCAGCAGGAGCGTGGCCGGGTAAGTACACAGGGGGACAGGCAGGGGAAAGAGCGCACCTGCGACCCAAAATGCGGGTCATGGCACTGCTTGGCAACGAGGCATGGATGCGCCTGCAGCCCGGGGAATCCGTGACAGTATCCCCCCCCTTTGGCCTCCCCCTCTTTCTGGCCTGAAGGAATCTCCGGATAACATTATGGTCCAGAATATTGTCTTCTGGTTCTCAGGACCATTCTTCGGGCCCAAACGCCTTCCAGTCAATGAGGAAAAGACGCTTCCCTCTGACCGTTTTCATATCCAGAATCTTCTTTAAAGTAAAGACATTGGTGGCGTCAGCCTCAGGAGTGGGAGGAGCAACTTTCCGAGAAAAACGTTTTAGGATGACGGCTTCAAAAGAGAGACATGGAAGGAGTTCGGGACCCGCTATGGGGGGAAGGGCGGAGTTGTATGCCCTGGGTTTATGGCTTCAGCACCTCGAACTGCCCCAAAGAAGGGGACCAGGTTATAGGGGGGATTCAAGGCGGATTACTTCCCAACAACCAAATTGTCCCAGGAGAGAAGATGGGAGAAGGTTTTTGTTTTTGTCACAGTATCTTAGTCGAGCGGAAGCCGGAGTAGGTTGATGATTCCAGACAGCTGTTAGACCCCGCCCAAAAATCTCCATGGTGGAACTCGGGGGGCCCGGGTGGGGAGAGGGGGGGCGGGATGTCGCCGTAGCAATGAAGAAGGGAGCGGCACGGCAGATTCTGATCTAAAGAGTTGTGGAGAACTCACCCCAAAGTAGCAGGTTAGACCTCCCCTGAGTGGGAGCGAAGTGTAGCACCCCAGGTCTATTAACCCCTTTTCCCCACTTGCCCTTAGATGAGGATGGTGGGCCCAAGAGGGGAAATCGTTTCACTTGGAGTTGGCCCCGAGGGGCGCCCGAACTGGAAAAAAATTTGGACTCCCGTCCGAAACAATGTGCTGAGGAAACCCCCGTAGTGGGTGTTGAAAAAAAATGACCCGCAAGGGGGAAGGAGCAGGAGGTAGACCTGGCAGAGGAACAAAGTGAGCATTTTTGGGAACCAGTCCCTGACCCCCCAGTAAGGTATTCCCAGAGGAAGGGGGGAGGTCGTAATAAAGTCCCCGCCAGTGGGTCAGGGACAGCTGGGGAAACCGGCGCGGCTGAAGCGGCCTACCCGGTTTAGACAAAAGGCGACTTGTTACGGCACAGGGGAAACGCAAGATTCCGGGGCTTGAACATCTCGGGCGGGGAGGCCCCCAATAAAAAGGGAGATAAGTGAGAAGATTTCTGCCCCCCGGGGGTGCCCAGCCACATGAAAGCAAATGCCCCCAAAGATAGTATCCTCTCCCGTAGGGGGGCATATGTAATTTCCCGGGAGGAATTCGTGTAGGTCAAAGGGGCGCGCAGAGATAAGCCGTTGGGGGGGTTTTTGATGTGCTGTGGGCGGGGTTTCGTCCCCATCTCGTCAGGGCATGGGAAAAGGGGCTTTGGGGCCGGGACTTTCTTCCCCCCGGGGGCGGAAATGGATCAGAAATCAAAGGGGGGAAAAAAGATGAAAAACTAGCGGGTTGGCGCGGATTAAGTTTTTGGGCTGTCTGAGATATGGGAAGGGGTTCTTGTGGTCGGGTGTAGTTTTTTGACCCGGAAAGTGACGGCTCCCCCAAAGAGGGATAGCGCCTTTTCCCTCCAGGCCAGTTTGGTTTGGAAGAAAATTCCCGGGTTTGCTAAAGGGCGGTTTCTCTCCGCGGCAAAAAAGGTTTGTTTAAGGAAAAAAACCGGAAAATGGGCGGGTTTTTCCCTTTTTGGGCCCCTTTTTTGGGTGGGAAAGCCCCGACCCCCCGAGGAGGCGTCGCCTCTAAAAACCAAAATGGTTTCTTGAGTTGGCCGGGGGGAGTACGGGTTTGCTGAGCAAAAGCAAATTTAATTTAAAAAAGGGCCCTTCTTCTCCCGCTGGGGGAAACAGAGTTTGGGGGTTTACCATTTTCTTATTTTAACCCCAAATATGAAGACCCAAAGGGGGAGAAATGTGGTATGAATTACCTATAGAAATTTTTCCAAGCCCAAAAGAAATTTCGTATGGCAGGGGGGGCCCCCATGGGGGGGGCCCCCCCCCACTTTTAAGACGGCAAAACAGTTTCGTGGGGACCCATCTGCTTTCCGGGGGGTCTAAAATTTTAATGTACCCGAGAAAGGGGGGGGATTTTGCCTTTTGAAAAAAAGGGCCCCCCTTCTCGAGTTGGAATACAGCAAAAAAAACACGTAAAACCCCTGAGACTTGTCGCCATGGCCCTGGTGGGTTTTGGTTTCAGGTGAAAAAAATAAGGATGTCACCCAGATTAAAAGACCACACAGGTTTTCCCAGGAGAACTTAAAGATATCGTTGAAAACCCCGGGAAAGCCTGCAGGGGCTTTAAACAGAGTCCAAAGGGAATTAAACCAGGGTCCTCGAATTGCCCATCTCGTGATTAAAGGGGCCGTTTTCCCTTTTTGTTCCTTCTCGAATCCGATTCAGGTTGTAAGCCCCTCGAAGGTCCAGTTTGGAAAAAAATTTTTGGCCCCACGGGGGCCGGTCAAAAAGTTTGGAAATTCAAAAAAAAGGGGGGTATCGATTCTTTACGGTGTTCTTGTTAAAAAAACCCCCGGGTTTTTGGGATACTTGGACGTGGGGTTTTCACCCTTCTTCGTTCCGAAAAAAAACCCCGGCCCCCACCCGGGAAAGAGGAAAAAACTTATGAAAAAACCCCCTTCTAAAAAATTTCCCTTGATGTAGGTAAACCCATACCCAAAGGGTCTCAGGCAGAAAGAGGGAAAAACCATGCCCCGTGGAGGGGGATTTTCCCCGGCAAAAGGGGTCAATAGGGCAGTCTTTTAAGGGCGAGGGTGGGGGCAAGGTCTCCGTTGCTTCTCGGAGGAGACGTAAACCCATACTTTGATATGGAGGGGGGGAAGGCCCCCCAGGGCTTGACGGTACTGGAGAAGGGGGTTTTAAAGCCCCCGGGCAGGTGCCCCCAAAGGCGAGCCGGACATTTGGCCCCCCCAAAAGAAAGACTTCTTTCCTTTGGGCCATTTGGAGCACGGGAAAGCATGGTGCGGCAGCCACAGAAGCCCGAATGATGGATGGGGAAAGGGCCCGGTGGAAAAACACAAAAAACGAAAGTCTTCCTTATTTTGTGCCCCCGGGAAGGGAAAACAGAGGCAAAGTAGGGGTTTAGCAGCCCAGGATC
Organism: Phyllomedusa bahiana; assembly: GCA_025379985.1. Classification (NCBI taxonomy): domain Eukaryota; kingdom Metazoa; phylum Chordata; class Amphibia; order Anura; family Hylidae; genus Phyllomedusa; species Phyllomedusa bahiana. The sequence goes on along the minus strand of JAODAL010049938.1, from coordinate 6,630 downwards.
GTGATTTTTCCCCCTTTGACAGGGGGTTTTTTGGACGGGTTTTTCCCCAGGCGGGGACCCGGGGGTTTGTGGGGACCCAGAGCAGCGTCCAAGATATTTCCAGCCGATCCAGGCCCAAAGAAGGCTGAGGCTTCAAAGTGGGTGCCTGGCCGGATTTTCCCGACCAGAAAGGGTAGGGTCAAACCCGGGGAAAGGGCCTTGTTTCTCCTAGGGCGCCTCTCCCCCCCAAACCCTAGGTGGGGGCGCGTTTCCCAAAAGTTGAGGATGCAGGGGGGCAGGGGGGCAAAGGAAATGTTTCCGGACTGGAAAAATATAAAACAAAGGTTGTCCTCACGTCCCCGGGGTTTTTGCCCCTGGGGAGGACAGGTGGGTTCTATCCACTTGCTTAGTTTCCCCTCGGCCGCGGGCGGGGAAAAGGGCGACTGTGGCCCCCTTTTAAAATTTGGACCCAAGAAAAGGGGGGCTGACAAGGTCTAGTCTTTTCCTATTTCCTGGGGAGCCCCCCCTGAGTTTGGGGAAACGGATGTCAATGGGGTTTTTGCCCGGGGGAGAGGAGGTTGTCAAGGAAGATCCGGGCAGCCAGGGCATCCTTACCCGGGTTGGAGGGGCCCCTTCTTAAAAGGTGGCGGAAAAAGCCGATCGTTAAATAAAAGATCCAAAGCCAGGGTGCAAAATTTGTCCCAGGGTAGCCCCCAATGAGGAGTCCCCTTTGAGGCAGATTAAGTAAGGCGGTCGGGGCCCCTCAAACACGCTGGGGAAAACTCGGCAAGGAAGGCGGCGGGGGAAAAGCCATAAACCGGAAAAATATCTATCCCACAGAAGGGTAGCCCGGGCCCAAGAGCTTTCTCAGAAAAAAGGTGACCACAATGCGACCTTCGCCCTTTTTCCTTTGGGGAAATTTGGGTTTTCCCCTTTAAAACCCCGATGTGCGGGGAACCCTTTTGGGGGAAAAGGGGTTCCTGAAAGCCTTGGAGCCCCCATCAAACTTGATGAAAAATTTTTAAAGGAGCCCTGGCCCAGAACCCGGGGTGCGGAAGACAAAGGGGAAAACATTTGGAAGCCACAGGGGGGTTTGGGTCGTTGCTGCGGGGTGGTCGGGGCATTTGCTGCACCCTTGGCGGAGAGGTGGCGAGTTGCTGGGCTGTTGTGCGATCTCTGAGATTGCTGCCCCCACGATGGTGGTTAGACCCGGTGACGTAGGAGAGGCCCCTCTTGGCTGGTTCCATGGCCAGTTTTTTAATTTTTCCCGGGAAAAGGGTGTGGATCCCCCGGGGACCACCGCAATGTTGGCGTTAAGTTTCCCCAAAGGACGGAATCTAAGTGGGGCCCCGGGTTTTTTCCCCAAGAGCCGCCGAAATGCGGGTTGGACTTGCTTGCGGCGGGGGGTTTACCAGGTCGCCCCCCTAATTTGGACTTGCGCTTTAAGGCACCCGAGGTGTAGCGTGGAACAAAATCATGGGGGCGGGCCCTCGTAGTTGGGGGGAAGGCAGGAAGGTAGGACAGGGGGGCCGGGTTTTCGGGGCGGGGGACGGCAGGAAGGTAAGGGCGGGGGGGGGGGGGCGGAAAGGGTTTCGTGGTGAGAGACGGAGGCAAACGGTCGGTACACAAAATTTGGAAAAGACTTCGGGAAACGTTTTTCTCAGTGGTTTAAGGGAAACTAAAGTTTTCCGGGGAAAACCAGGAAGAGGCGGGTTAAAAAAAAAAATGGGGGGGGGGGGGGGGGGGGGGGCGGGGGACCAGCAATACCCAATTACTGGTCTGGGGGGCCTTTAAATTTAACATTTCCCCGGGGCCCGCGCCCCCTGGGGGAGGGGGCCCCCCGGGGGCGCCGTGGGGCCCAAGAGGCGGGCAGCAGGAGCGTGGGGCCAGGGTTTAATAACGGGGGGCCCGGGCGGGGAAAATAAAGGCGGCCCGAGCCCCGACATGGGGGGTTTTGGGGGGCCCCGTTTGGCCCAGCGGGGCCCCGGGGATGCGCCTGGGGAACCCGGGGAATGAGGGTCACAGGGGCACCCGGGACAGCCATCTAGTCTTGAGGTTTTTCCTTCTTTTATGTAAAATTTTCTTCTTTTGTGTGTTGCTTTACAATTTTTTATGAAAGATTGAAAAATTGCCCCCTTTTAATTTTCTAAAAAATTTTTGGGTATCTGTGGGGGAATTTTTGTACTTTTAGTTTTTTGGGGGCCTTTTTTCATGTAAGTTGGTACTAAAAATTTTCTGTTTTAGCAAGGTATTTTTTGTCTCCTGGAGCCGCTCCCCCTCTTTCAAACTCCCCACCCATTTCTTTGTCTTGGGGAAAGGGCCCAAAACGAGGCCAAAAGGTCGGAAATTTTTTTGTGGGCAATTCTATTTGCACTTTTTCCTTTTAAAAATTTAATGGGGGGAAGGCCTGATCCAAAATTATGTGAAATCCTGTGAAAAATGAATACATTTTGCTCACCCTGAAAAGGGTTTTGCCGGGGGAAATTTTCTTTTTATATGTGACTTTAGTTTTTTGGGCCCTTCCACAGAGCCCCCGGTTTTTTGGTCAAATCCGGTGGCGGGAACCATTATCTTCTTTTGCTAATTTTTTTCAGGCCCTTTTAAGGTTTTTTTTTGCTGGCTTTGGGGTTGGGGCCACTGAAAAAGACCCCGTTAGAAAATTGTCCTTTTGGGAAAAAAAATCTTGTTCTTGCAAATTTTTTTCCCAGTCCCCAAAAAGGGCATTTTTGCGGGTTTTTGGGGGGTCAGGCTACTGAAAAAAGGGGGTTCGGGGGGTCCCAATGGGCATTTCTTCTGTAAGGGGCCTAATAAAAAAAGGGCCCCAAGGGGATATGTTAAAAATAGGAAATAGAAATTGGGGGGGGGCCCCCCATTTCATTTGCTGCTGGGGGCCCGAAACGGTTAATAGATGACTGAGGGCAGGCCGGGTTTTCCACTGCACACCCTATAACTAGGGCCCACTGCCAGCTAAAAATCCTTGTTCCCTTTGGGGATGTTTTTGCTTTTCCCCAATTTTAAAACATGTTCTTGGGTCCTGATGAAAAGTGATTTTGGGGTTTCTGCCATTACCATGTGCCATTTCCCTTAAAACGGGGGTTAAAAGGGGGCCCCTTTGCAGCTGCTTCCCACTATCCTGCTTTGCTAAGCAGTCCTCATCTTTTCGGGTTACCCATTAAAAGGGGAATGAATTATTTTGGGCCCTGGGGTTTTGTTTCTGAAACGCTTAGAGCCAAATTGTCTTAAACAAAAGTTTTTCCAAAACGTACCCCACTTTATTGTTATGGTGGTAATGTCATTTTCCCCCCAAAACTGTTTTGGTTTTTAAAAATTAAAATTGGGACATAAAACCCCCCATTAAACTTTCTTTGGGAATCGGGTTTGGGATCAAAAATCGGATAAAAAAATTAAATTTGTTTTTCTTAAAAATAAAAAATTTGGGACTCTTTTCTGGGATTTTTTTTGGGCAAATAAATTCTTTCTCTGGGTATAAAAAAAGTAGAGATGGGGAATTGATTCTAACGAAGGGGAATTCTTTTTAGAATTTCAGGAAAAATTTTGGATTCTGGAAGTCAAAATTTTTGAGGAAAATTCGCGGGAACGAAGTTTTGTTTTTAATTTTTAAAAATTTTGGCTGGGGACCCACATGGCGTTACATGGGGCAAAGACGTCTGGGGGGAAAAAAAAGGGGGGCGTGGGCCTAAATGGACGTGCAGAGATGAAACCCAAACAGAGGGCCCGGGGGGATTCTGTGATGTAACCCCAAAATAAAGTCGGGCGCTATGTGGGAGCTCATACCACTCTCCCCCGGGATTGAGTTTGGGAAGGTGCTGCCCCGGCTGCCTTTTTTTGTCTTTACTTTAAAAAACTCACTTTTTAAGCGGGGTAGTTTTTTGGGGGGTTTTCACTGCTTGTCTCAGAGATGCTTCTTTTAGTTTAATTCTGTTTTCTGGGGTAATTTGGGAAATGAAGTCCAGTGTGCGTCCAATGCATTGCTTTTCATTTTAATGTATCTGTCAGTTCTTCAGAAAATTTTTACCAAAAGGGGTTTTCTAAGGCCTTTTTATTTAAAGAAACAGCGATTTTTCCCAAAAAAAAGGGCCCCTTCATTTTTGGTTTTCTCATTTCTTTTGGGACAATTTAAAAAGGGGGTTTAATTTTAAATTTTTTCTGCTGTTTTTGGTTTACTAAAAGAAGTTCTTTTTTTTTTCCAAAGAAGAAATTTTGCCTGTTGGGATAATTTTTTTAAAAACCGCAGGGTTTAAATTTTAAGTTTTTCTGTTGTTTTTGTACCGCCCAAAAACCCCGCCATTTTAACAGCTACCCCAAAAACCCGATAGGTTTTTTGGGTTTTAATTTCCTTTTTCGCCAAATTTGATTTCCCGGGGTTTAAATTTAAGCGTTGTTCTGCTGTTGTGGTCACTAAAAGGAAATGTTCTTTTTCCCTCCCCAAAAAAAAGGGGAAAAGTTTGCCCGTTGCAAAAATTATAAAAGGGAAAGGGTTTTTTTCAAGTTTTTTTGTTTTGTACCGTTAAACACACCCAAAATTTTTAAAACGCTACAAAGGGGTGGTAATTTTTGGTAGCATATTTTTTTTTGCGCAATTTACAAACCAGGGGGGTTTAATTTTAAACGCTGTTCTGCTTTGTGGTCATAAAAGAAAGTTTTTTTCAACCCCCCAAAGAAGGAAAATTTTTTTGGGGCCCGTGCATAAAATTTATAGCCGAAGTTTCATGATCATGCCCGAAAAAAAAACCCTGCGTTGAGTTTGGTCGCCGGCCCCTGGCCATTGCAACGTTAAACCGTGGGTTTTTTACATAGTGTTTACATTTGTGTTCATAAGGGGTGAAAATGGGTTTTTTTCCCTGCTATCTTGAAATTATTCCTGGGCCCACGCCCGGGCCCGGAAATTTGTCCCGCACTCCACAGGGGTTTAACCTGGCTCCTTGTCCTGGTGTTGACAGCTCTACCTTTTCCCTTTTTTTTCTTTTTGTTTTTTCCTCCTATTGCCCTTTTTCCCTTTGTTCTCCCGGAAGGTTTTTTAAGGGGTTTTTCTGTCTTTTTTCTGGGCCCGGGTTTTTTGGTTTGTTTCCCTTAAAATCGCCCTCTTTATTCTGTGCCTCCCTGGGTTTTTCTCTGCTTGTTTTACGTTTTATTTTCTGCCTTCTGCTTTGTACCCCGTTCCCCATAGTTACCGACTTGGCTTTTTTGACCATCCTTATTGTGTTTGTTTTGTTTGTCTGGTTTTTTGTGTTTCCCCGCTATTCAGTTTTAGTGTTCAGTCTTCTTTGGTTGGGGAGACCCATTAAGGAGTCGGGCTTTCCCCAAAAAGGCAAGGGGCAGGGGTTGGGGTCAGTGTCAGGGCCCTTTACGCTGTTTTTGGGGGCTGTTCGTGCGCCCCTGAAGGGGTCCCTTTCACGAAGGGTTTAAATTTCATTTTTTTGTTGTTGGTACCGTAAAATACCCTGACTTTTAAAAACGCACAAAACTGGTAATGTTTTGGGAGCATATTTTTTGTTGCAAATTTTACATCCCGGGGTTAATTAAGGTTTTTTCTGTGTTGTGGTCCCTAAAAGAAAATTTTTCGTTTTCAACCCCCAAAAAAAGGAAAATTTTTCCTGTAAGGGTTTTTTCTTAAACCAAAAGGTTTTAAATTTCAAGTTTTTTTTGGGTTTTGTAACGTTAAAAAAACACGTGATTTTTTCAAGCTACAAAATGGTAATTTTTAGTTGCTATTTTGAAACCCGGGGTTAATTAAGCGTTTTTTGCTGTTTTGGTCCCCTAAAAGAAGGTTCCTTTTTCACCCCCAAAGTAAAAAATATTGGCCCGGTTTTTAAATTCATTTTGAAGGGGTTTAAATTTAAAACCTTTTTGTGCTTTTTTATTCAGTAAAATACACCCGGGGTTTTTTTAAAAGGAACTTTCAAGTAAATTTTTTTCCCGGCCCTTTGTGGAGCGCAATTTATATCCAAGGGTTTTCCCAAGCTTGTTCTGGGTTCATTTGGAGTCAAATACAGGGTTGGGGGTAAATTTTTCATATTCAGATCTCTTTTTTTTTATTAAACAAATGCCATACATTTTTTGAACAAACAGTTGTCAGAAAAAGGGTGGCGGCCTTCACCCGCGAGTGGAAATGGCACAAACTTTCCCCGGAGAAAGGCCCCTGGGCGCAGACGCAAAAGGGATGTCGCAGCAGGGGTTTACTCGGTTGAGGCCCAATTTTCCGCTGTCAAACTAGCGGCCGTGTGTTGTTTTGAAAACCCAAAGGTTTCTTATTTGGGTTTTACCTTTTGGGATCCCTTCTCCCCGATGAATTTTGGAAAAACCCCAGGGCCCAAAAGGGGGTGGGAAGTCAGGGGCACCAAACCCCTTTGTTGGCATGGCCCCCGGGGGCGGGGGCAGCGACCCTTTACCTGTACTAACCCCCCCTCTGTCCTTCCCGGTTTTCCCCCCTCCAGAGATCTACTATTTTTTTTTTGGGTTTTTTTTGGGCCCCAGCGCCACTATATTGCAAGGATGAAAAAAATTTGAGGGGGGCCGTCAAACAGCTTTTGGCAGCAAACAAATTGGGGGGCCAAAAATCCCCTGCCCTTTTTGCAGTAGGGGGCAAAAATGTAGAGTGGAGGGGTGGATGGGAGGTCCTTTTTTGAGGGG
>JAODAL010049937.1:0-27803 GCA_025379985.1 Phyllomedusa bahiana | reverse complement strand
GGGATTCCCCGGGGTTAAAACCCTTTTTGTGATTGGCGACTTTCTGTGGGGGGGGGGTTTTATTTTCCCCTGGGTTAGAGCCGTTGTGGTTGGCGCTGTCTGTGGGGCGAGGTGTTATTCCTCCCCAGTGGGGTGCGGGTTTTGTGATGGGAAATTTTCTGTGGGGCCCCGGGGGGTGTTTTTCCTCCCCTTTTGGGTAGAGCGGGTGTGTTGGGTGTTTCTGTGGGGGCGAGGTGTTTTTTCCCTTTTTGGTTAGACCCTTTGGTTTTGGGGCGCTGTCGGGTTTGGGGAGGTTTTTATTCCCCCCCCAAGTAGAGACTTTTTTTGATGGGTCCCTGTCTGTGGGGTGAGGTGTTATTCCTCCCTGGGTTAGAGCGGGTGTGTGGGCGTTTGTCTGGGGAGGGGGGGGGTTTTTTCCTTTTCTCAGTAGAAAAGGTGTTGATGGGCGGCCGTTTTGTGGGGCAAAGGGTTGTTATTCCTCCCCTGGTTAGAGCCGTGTGATGGGCCCCTGCCCGGGTGGGGCGAGGTATTTAAATTCCTTTTCCCCTGGTTTTAGACCAAATGTGATGGGCACTGTCTGTGGGGCGGGTGTTATTCCCCCCCCGGTTTAGAGAGGGTGTGTTTGGGCACTTTTTTTCGGGGGGCCCGAGGTGTTTTTTCCCTCCCCCCAAAGTAGAGCGTTGTGATGGGTCCCTGTCTGTGGGGCGGGGTTTGTTATTCCCCCCCTGGTAAAAGCCGTTTTTGATGGGCGTGTTTTGGGTTTTTTTGGGGGGAGGTTTTTTTCCCCCTGCTAGACCCATGTGATGGGCCCTGTTGTGGGCGAGGTGTTTTTCCTCCCCGGTGGGACCCGGTTGTCAATGGGCGCTGTTTCGGGTTGGGGCAAAGGTTTGTTATTCCCCCCCTGGAGAGCTGTGTGTGCGCGCTGTCAGTTTTGGGGTTTCCCCGGGCAGAACATAGAAAGACATTGGAAAAAAAACTTTTTTTTCGGGCCCGACCCCCAGTAAAAGCTATGTAAATCACGCTGCGCATTATTGGGATCCGGGTTTTTGGGTCCTTTTTAGGGTTTAAAAAAAGCAAGACCCAAAACACGCCATCTAAAATCAGACCCAAACCCCAAAAACAGCACGACGGGGTGAAAAACCCCCCGCAGTGTACACCTGTACCTAATTGTGTGACTAGGTATTTCTGATATAGGCTTCCTTCTTGTGTTGTTAGAATGGTCTAGATATTAAAAGGGAAAAAGGCAAAAAAGTGTAACCTAGAAACAAAAAAAATTAAAACCTTAAAGGGGATTTTGTGGGAGGGTAAGGCATATGTTTGGGGAAAGGTGCTGGTGGGTTTTGTGTGCCGGGTTTTTAACCCCGGGCCCGGGCCCACGGGGGTGTGATAAGCATGTCTACGGGGCAGGGTTTTTGTGTTTTTCCCTTTAAACCCGGAGAGCCCTGTGAGGGGGCGCGTTTTCCGGGGGGTGGTGTTTTTTAAAAAACCCCCGGGTTAGACCCCAGGGAAGGGCGGTCTAGGGGGGAAAATGGGGTGTTTTTCTAAAACCCGGTAGAGCCATGGGGGATGGGCCGCCGTCTACGGGGGCGAGGTGTTTTTCCAAAAACCCCGGTGGGAGCCTTTGGTGATGGGCCCCCTTTCTACGGGGCGAGGGGTTGTTTCCAAAACCCCGGGTTTTGGGAAGGCCCACCAAAATTGTAAATTTTTGGGAAGGCCGTTTTCTAGGGGGCCCCCCGGAAGGGGGGTTTGTTCCCCAACCCCCGGGTAGAGCCATGGGGAGGGGGCGCCGTCAAACGGGGGAGGTGTTTTTCCCAAAAAAACCCTGGTTTGGAGCCCATGTGGATGGGCGCCGTCTACGGGGCGAGGTGTTATTCCCAAAACCCCGGTAGGGCCAGGGGGTGATGGGGCCCCGGGTCTACGGGGCGGGGTTGTTGTTCCTTAAACCCGGGGTAGAGCCATTTTTTGGAGGGGCGCCGTTCGGGCGGGGCTTTTTTGTTGTTCCCAAAAAAAACCCCCGGGCTTTGGGGGAGCCCATGTGTTCGGCGCCGCTTCTAGGGGCGAGGTGTTTTTCCCAAAACCCGGTAGGGGCCATGTGATGGGGGCCGTCACGGGGGCGAAGGTTGTTTTTCCTAAACCCCGGGGTTTGGACCCATTTTGGATGGGCCCCGTTACGGGGCGAGGGGGTTTGGTTCCAAAAACCCGGGTAGGGGCCTTTGGGAAATTGGGCGCCGTCTACGGGGCGGGGTTGTTCCCTAAAAACCCTAAAACCCCAGGGAGGGGCCCCGGCCCCTTAAGGGGCGGGGTGTTGTTCCAAAACCCCCCCGGGTAGACCCAATGGGTTTGGGCCCCGTCTACGGGGCGAGGGTGTTTTTTTCCCTTTTAAAACCCGGGTTTAAAAGCCATGGGATGGGCCCCCCGTTTAACGGGGGCGAGGTTGTTGTTCCCAAAAACCCGGGTTTAGACCCAAGGGAATTTGGGGGCGCCGCTACGGGGCGAGGGGGTTTTTCCCAAAACCCCGGTTTTAGAGCCATGTGTTTGGGCGCCGTCTACGGGGCAAAGGTTTTAAATTTCCAAAACCCGGAAAAGAGCCATTTTTGATGGGCGCCTTCTACGGGGCGGGGAAGGGGGTTTTTTCCTAAACCCTTGGGAAGACCATGTGATGGGCCCCGTTTCGGGGCGAGGTGTTTTTTTAAAACCCGGTAGTACCATGTGATGGGCGCGTCTACGGTGGCGGGTTTGGGTGTTATTCCAAAAACCCGGTTTTAGACCCATTTTTGGATGGGGACCCCTTACGGGGCGAGGTGTTATTCCTAACCCCGGTAGAGCCATGTGATGGGCGCCGTCTACGGGGGCGGGGTTTGTTTTTCCCCTAAAAAGGGGTTTGAGCCATGTAAATGGGCGCCGTTTTAGGGGCAGGTTTTTAATTCCCCTTAAACCCCGGGTTTAAAAGCCATGGTTGGGCGCCGTCCTTTCCCGGGGCGGGGTGTTTTTCCCCTAAAACCCCGGGTAGAGCCATGTGATGGGCGCTTTAAAACGGGGCAAAGGGGTTATTCCTAAACCGGTAGACCCATGGTTATGGGCGCCGTTACGGGGGGGGAAAGGGTGTTTTTTTTTCCCCAAAAACCCCCCCCGGTAGAGCCCATTTGTTTTGGGCCCCGCCGTCTGGGGGGCCGGGGGTTGTTTTTCCCAAAACCCCCCGGTTTGACCCATGCGAGGGGGCGCCGCCCTCCCGGGGCAGGGTTTTTTTCCCAAAAACCCGGGGGTTTTTAGACCCATGCGATGGGCGCCGTCTACGGGGCGAGGTGTTATTCCTAAACCCGGTAGAGCCATGTGATGGTGCCGTTAGGGGGGCAGGGTGTTATTCCAAACCCGGGGTAAAAGGCCATGCCGGAGGGGCCCCTGCCGTCTACGGGGGGGGTGTTATTCCTAAACCCCCGGGTAGGCCTTTTTTGGGGGAGGGGGCCCCCGTTTACGGGGGCGAGGGGTTATTCCTAAACCCCGGAAAGACCCATGGGGAGGGGCCAAAGGGGGTAAAACCTTTTCGGGGTGTTATTCCCTAAAAACGGTAAAGCCATGGATGGGCGCCGTCTAGGGGGGCGAGGTGTTTTTCCTCCCCCCCGGTTTAAGGGGCCTTTGCGAGGGGGCGCCGTCTAGGGGGCCGGGGGTTTTTCCCCAAAAAAACCCGGAAAGACCCAGGGCGGATGGGCGCCGGTCTCCCGGGGGGAGGTGTTTTCCCTAAAACCCCGGTAGAGCCATGCGAATGGGGCCGTCTCGGGGCGAGGGTGTTTTTTCCAAAACCCCGGGAAAGAGCCATGTGATGGGCGGTCCTACGGGGCCCAAAGGGTGTTTTTCCCTTTAAAACCCGGTAAAACCCAGGTGATGGGCGCCCGTCTTTACGGGGGGAGGGGGTTATTCCAAAAAACCCGGTTAGGGGGCCCATGTGATGGGCGCCGTCTACGGGGCGAGGTGTTATTCCTAAACCCCGGTAGACCATGGATGGGGCCCCCTTTCCTACGGGGCGGGGGTTTTATTCCAAAACCCCCCGTAAACCCCCTTTGTGATGGGCGCCGTCTACGGGGCGAGGTGTTATTCCTAAACCCGGTAGAGCCATGTGATGGGCGCCGTCTACGGGGCGAGGTGTTATTCCTAAACCCCTTTTTGGACCCTTGAGGGGCGCCCGTTACGGGGCGGGGGTTGTGTTTTTTTCCTTAAACCGGTAGGCCATGGGGAATGGGCCCGCCGTACTACGGGGCAAAGGTGTTTTTTCCCTAAACCCTTGGTAGGCCATGTGATGGGCCCCGGGTTTTTAGGGGGCGGGGGGTGTTATTCCAAAACCCCGGTTAGAGCCATGTGAGGGGGCGCCGTTAACGGGGCGAGGGGGTGTTATTCCAAAACCCCGGTAGAGCCATGTGAGGGGTTTGCCGTCTTAGGGGGCCCGAGGTGTTTTTCCTTCCCCCGGTGAGAAATGTGTTTGGGCGGGGGGTTTACGGGGCGGGGTTGTTTTTCCTTTCCCCCGGTTTAAAAAGCCATGTGAGGGGGGCGCTGTTACGGGGCAAGGGTGTTTTTCCCTTCCCCCGGGTAAAAGCCTTTGTGTTGGGCCCCGTCTACGGGGCTGGGGGGTTATTCCTTCCCGGTAGAGCCATGGGGAGGCGCCGTCTACGGGGTGGTGTTTTTCCCTTCCCGGGATTTTGGGGGGCCATGTGGGGCCCCGTTTTACGGGGGAGGGGGGTTTTAAATCCCTTCCCCGGAAAGAGCCTTTGGTGAGGGGCGCTGTCTAGGGGGGCCCGAGGTGTTTTTTTCCCTTCCCCGGTAGACCCCATGTGTTTTGGGCGTTTTGTCTACGGGGCGAGGTTTTAAATTCCCCCCCCCACGGAAAAGACCATGTGTTTGGGGCGCTGTCTACGGGGGAAAAGGTGTTTTTCCCTTTCCCCCGGTGACCCCATGTGAGGGGCCCGCTTGTCTCCCGGGGGGGGGAGGTGTTTTTTCCCTTTTCCCCCGGTAGACCCCTTGTGATGGGGGGCTTCTGTTACGGGGGCGAGGGGGGTTTTTCCCTTTCCCCCGGGTAGGGGCCATGGGATGGGGCTGTCCTACGGGGGCCGAGGTTTGTTATTTTTCCCCCCCGGTTTTAAGAGCCATGGATGGGCGCTGTCTAGGGGCGAGGTGTTTTTTTCCCCCAGGTTGGGGGAGCCTTGATGGGCGTTTGTCTACGGGGCCAGGTTTTTATTCCTTCCCCTTTTGTAGAGAATGTAAATTGGGCCCGCTGTTACGGGGCGAGGGGGGTTTTCCCTTTCCCCCGGGTGACCCATGTGTGGGCGGTGTTAGGGGGGCGGGGGTGTTTTTCCCTTCCCCGGTAGAGCCTTGGGGATGGGCGTTTGCCCCTAGGGGCGATTTTTTAATTCCTTCCCGGGTAGACCCAAAGTGGGGGGCGCTGTCTACGGGGTGAGGTTTTAAATTTTTTCCCCGGGGTTGGGGCAATGTGATGGGGGGTTTGTTTTTTCCCCGAGGCAAGGGTTATTCCCCCCCTGGGTAGACCCGTGTGATAGGCCCCTTGTTTTAAAGGATGAGTCGTTTTATTCCCCCCTCCCCGGTTTTAAGGCCCCATTTTTTTGGGGATTGGGGTTTTTTTTTTTTGTTTTTCACTCCTTTCCAGGGTTTTAGTCAATTTTTAGTTTGGGGAAATTTTTGTAACTTTTGGTGATAAAAATAATGTTCATTTTTTCACTGCTCTTTTATATGTAAATGAGAAAAAAATTTTTTTTTACATTTTTAGGATTTTTTATTTACATTTTTTACATAAACACTTAATCACCCTTTTTTGCAGATAAAAACATCATCGCTTGTACTATATTTTGGTTACGGATGTACTAAAGTATATAAGACACCTCATTGGTCCCCATTACACCCCGGTTTAATGGGTAGTAAGAGTACAACCTTTTTTCGCCAGGGAAAGGCCCCTCATTAGGTTTTTTGAAAAGGGAGACCCAAAGGGAAACCAATTCCTAGAAATTTCCTCCCCCCCTTTGTAGGAAAAAGGTTTGAATTCCCCAAATTTCATTACATTATTTTGTATTCTTTGGGGGCAACAAAAACCTTTTTAAATTTGAAAGATAAAAGTTTTTCGGTTTGCTAGAGGTGGGTTTGCCCAAATTTGTAATTTTTGTAATAGGAACTTTTTGGAATTAGTTTTAGAAAAGGGAAAATTAAGGGTCCCGCCCCCTTCCCACCTCCAAAATGTTTTTTTTTGGGGTAAAATTACACCCAGCAAGTGACCAACCCCTCCAAAATCACAAAACCCCTCAGGGGGCAGGAGGGGGAAATCCTTTGGTCACCGCAAGGAGTTGGCCCGTACCCTCGCTGGGGAGAAGAGTCTAAGGGGGCCCCTTTTGGTATTAAATAAATTTCCCGTACCCCAAGGGGCAGGACAGTTTTTTTACCGAGGAATCCCCCGGGGTTTTGCTATCCCCGACTTTGGGGACCCAGGGGGGTTGACAGCCCAAACCCAGGTTAGGAAAAAGACACAGGGGAAAACCCCGGCGGGGGTGGAACCAAAGCTTGGTAGGAAAAGCTAGGGCGGCCCAGGCCAGCAGGGGAAAAAAACCTTTGGCTGAAGAAAAGGGGGCCCAAAGTAAAAAATATGCAGGTTTCCCAAGGAAAACAACGGAACCCGTAAGTGTATACATAGGGGCGCACTGGGGGGGCGTACAGGGCAAGGAAAAACCAACAATGGGGGAAGAGGGGGGAGGAAGAGGTTTTTCCCCCCTTAAAAAGGGCCCAATGTTCCCAACCCCCATTGGGAGGAAAGGGGGAAGGCCGGTTAAAGTTTACGGGCCCCTTTAAACCCAAAGTGAGAGCTTTTTGCTTTTTGGGGAAAAACCCTTTAGGATAGGGCCCGGGTTTGTGCAGGCAGAAGGGGGGAAGGAGAGCAGTGTGCTCCCCTCGAGAAAGGGGGAAAGGACGGGGCCAGGTAAGTAAACGCGCCAGGGGAAGCGAAAATGCGGGGGGGGGGGTTGGGGCCGGGGGTTGGGGCTACGACGGAACCCACGGGTGCGGGGGGCTTTACACTTTAAGACCCCTTACCCCCTCCATGATTGGGGTATATAGCCCACCAAGTGGAAAAGCTCCACTTCTTTTAAACCACCCCCAAGATGGGGTCCCATAAGTAAAGCAAAATTAAAACCACCCAGACTGCCCCAAAAAAAACGGGCAGTTAAACCACCCCCCGGGGGGGAAGGGGTAAAATAAGGCCAGCGATTTTTTAAAACCAAGTTCCCCCCCCCACTTACCCACCCCCATGAGGGTTTTATTTAGGGAAATTCCAAGGGAAGTAACCAAGCCCCGACCCCTTAATACCCCCCAAGATGGGGAGTTTTATATATCAAGTGTTTTGGCCCAACCCTCCAACCCTTTATCCCCTCTGTGATGGGTAAAATACATTCAAAGTAAACCAAGGGGAGACCCCCTCACACCTAAATGGGGGTTTAAAATTTTGGTCAAAAGTGACCAAATTTCCAGCCCCCAATAAACCCTCCATGATGGGGTTTATATATTGGTTTGTCAGCAAGTGACCAAGTCCAAATAGTCTTTCCCAAACACCATGATTTTGGTAGGGTCCCGGTCACCCATGTGACAAAGCCTCAGAGCCCTTACCACCTCCAATGGAATGGGGAAATAAACATTGGGCCCGAGGGGGCCCAAAGGGTTCCGACCCCTTATTTCAAAAAATTCTGATGAGAAATATCCCAAAGCCCCCCAGCCCCATTACCCCCCTCCTTTGGATGAGTATTTTAAAAACCCAGTTTAACTGACCAAGCCCCCAAAACCCTTTTAACCATTTTTTTGTGATGGGTAAAATACCCAGCTTTGAAAAAGCCCCAAAACCCTTTTACCCCCCTCTGTGATGGGAAATTTTAGGGGTAGCGATTTTGGACCCAAGCTCTAACCTTTACCCCCCTTCAAAAGGGGGGGGGTTTTAAATATTTCAGGGGAATTGTTGAAACCAAAGCTCCTTACCCTTTACCACCTTTATGGGGGGGGTTTTATATTCCAGCAAAGGTTGGCCAAAGTTAAAGCCCTCACCACTCCTTTGGATAGGTATAAAAATAAAAAGTGCCAAGCTCCAACATCTTTACCGCCCCCCAGGGATGAGTAGATATTTCAAAAAAGGGACCAAGCCCCTAACCCCCTTTTCAACCATCATGATGGGTAAATTTTTTGTCCGTTAGTGAGTCACCAAAGTTTTCAGGTGGGGGACCACCTTCATGTGGGTATATCAAATCAAAAAGTGCCCAAGTTTCAAGAGCCCTTACCATGTCCATGATGGGGAAATATACACATCACCCCCAAAAGTGACCAAGGTGGGGGAAACCCAATTACCATCCCCCTATGATGGGTATTTTAATTAACCGGGGTTGGACCAAGCCACAAAACCGCTCACCACCTCCCATGGATGGGTAAAATTAAAGGGGGCGGACGGGCCCACACTCCCAAAAAACTTTTCCCACCTCCATGATGGGTTTAATATATGTTAGAAAAAGGTGACCCAAGCCCCGGGGACCCCTTTAAAATCCGTTTTTTGGATTTATATATCAGGGGAGTGCCCAAAGCTCCAGACCCCCAAATTTTAAAAAAAAGTTTTATAGCCCTTTTCCTTGTCTCACATAACGCAGTGCACCCCTTTCCCCAATTAAAAATTTTTCCCTTTATTAGGCTTCTTCCTAACCCAAAACCCAACAGGTAAAACTATACGGGGGTATCAAAAAAACATGCAAAAAAAAAGTCAGTAAAGCATTGCAAAATTTTTTTTTTATGTCTCCAATTAAAGGAAAGTATCAAAATAAAGTCAATTTTTTCTTTACGAGTTCATAGGGCCCGCTTCCCCCTGTTGAGAAATGGGTTCGGGGTTTTTCGTGTGCAACAAGACGTGACGTTTCGGGGGGGGCACCCCTTTCCTGGGGCGTGCTCACAGATACATCAAGTAGCTTTTAAAATCCTACTGCAATTTTTTTTAAAAAACCCAATACCCGTAAAAAAACAAAAAAAAAAAGGTTTTTAAAAAATACACTTTTAAAATTGCTTTTCCTCATTTACCCCTTTTGGGGATTGTAACGGGTGGGGCCGGGTGGGGGGACCCGGGGTCCACGGACCCGGGGTCGGGGCCCGTGCCCCTCTTGGCGGGTCCCCGGGGGGGGGATGGGGGGCGCCGCAGGCCGCGCTGGGGCCCGGGTGGCCCGCCCCCGCCCCAAACCCCATTTCCCCTTGACCTCGCTCCTGTTGGGGTCCTCGTCCCCTCCCGGGCCCGGGAAATTCCCCCGAAAGGGGCCGCGCTCCTCCATGTAAATTTAAAGGGCCCAGTCCCGCCCGGAAATTTTGGTTAATTGCCGGGGGGGCTGCCCTCTATATAGTTTTGGGATCCCGTCATTTCCCCCGGGGCCGGGGATCTTTTTTGTTGCCTCCGTGCCCTAGAGAAAGCGTTCCTGTGCATCTACTGTTTTACCATGTATTCTAACCTCTGCCTACATTTATCGACTCTGAACTTTTGCTGCTGCCCCGAACTTGCCGCCTGTCCCCGACTACGTCTCCGTTTCTGTACCCCCGCTCACCCTTGGCCGCCATGAAAGAAAGGTCAGGTCGGGGGTAGTGCCTGGGAAAGACTCCCCCCGCCGCGAAGCCCAAATCCCGCTTTGCGGCGCGGGTTTGGGTTTGAAAACCGGGCCCTTACTGAGATTCCGCCCCTGGTGTGGTTTCCCACCTTTCGCTTGCGGTGGTCCCAGGGATCCCACAAACCCAAGGGGCTTTTACAGGGAAAAAGTGGGGTCTAACGTAAAGATTTAAAAAAAATCCCCTTTTCAAGAGGGTTTTTTCTAATAAATGCCCCCCAAAAACCCGAACAAAAAACCTGTAAAATTTTCCCAACGAAAAACTAGTGATGTTATGTTTTACCCTCTTTTTAAAATTTTCTCGCAAGCGAGGTCTCGCCAAACTTTCTCCACTTTTCCCTGCTTTCCGGCTTTCCTCCTCCTTTTTTTAAAACATCAAAATTTTCATGTGTCAAAAAAGTCTAACCTTCATCTTCCCGGATTCCCCCAAATATAAATTTACCGCAAGGCATTTAAAGGATTAGATAACTTTTTTTCAAATCACAGATCCAACCCCTCACCACTTCCTAAGGGTCTTTTACGCTTGAGGGGCCAAGCTCCAGGCCCCTTTTCCACCTCCTGATGGGTAATACGTAAAGGGGGTGACCAATTTTCCAAATTTCTTACCACCTACTGGTATTTTATACTCGCAAGTGACCAAGCTCTGCCCCCTTTCCCCACTTCCAGATGGGTACATTGTCAACGGTGACCTGCTCCAACCCTTCCCCCTCCTGATGGGTAAAAAATCGCGATGAAAAAGCCCAAAACCCCGACTCCTCCATGATGATATATACCCCAACAAGCCCCAAGCCCAGTTCGTAAACCCCTATAGGCATATCATCAAAATGCCCAATCATCAAAAACCCCTTGCCACCTCCATGTGGGATATTCCTAGGAAGATAAACTCCAGACCCCCCAAACCCCCCAGATAGTAATACATCAAAAACCAAGCTCTGACCCTACCACCTTTCCATGAGGGGTTATAAAAAAAAAACCAACCCAAATTTAAGGGAAAAAGGGAGGCCAAGCTCCAGACTTTTACCCCCCCATGATGGTTACAACACACGAAGTGACCAAGCTCCAGCCCCCCCTACAAACCCATGATGGATATTTTGACCACAAGCGACAAGCTCCACCCCTTACCACCTCCATATGGGTATATACATACGGTGACCAAGTCCGCCCCCTGATTCTCCAGAAAGGTAAAATCCGAAGCGCCCAAGCTCAGACTTTCCCACCTACATGGGGGGTATATATCCCAGAAAAAGACCAAGCTCCGACCCTTTTCCATCTCCAAAAGGGGTATATCTTCAACGATGACCACGTCCAGACCCCTCACCAACCCCTGAGGGGGTATAAAATCGGGAAAGACCAACCCAGCCCCTTACCACTTCATGTTTGGGTCATTCCTCAGCGAGTGAAACTCCAACCCCTTACCACCTTCATGATGGGTATAAAGTCGCGATTGGAAAAGCTCCAGACCCCTTACCACCTCATGATGGGTATTACTCACAGGTGACCAAGCCCAGACCCCTTACCACCTCTGGGGTAAAAAACCCGGGTGACCGAGTCCAACCCCCGCAACCCCCATGAGGGGTTTTAAAACGCAGAAGCGCCCCAAGCTCCAAAACTTCTTCCACAATAAGGGACATTGTCAAAAGTGACCCAAACTCTAGACCCTTACCCCCCTCCATGATGGAATAACTCGGAATACCAAGCTTCCAAACCCCTCCCACCTCCAAGGGGTATATTTGTCAGCGGGGGTCACCAAGCTCCAGACCCCTTACCACCTCCATGAGGAAAAATTAAAAGGGAATGAAAACTCCAACCCCTTACCATCCCCAACGGGTATATCGCCAGCAAAAGAAAAGCCCAGACTCCTAGCCCCCCATGATGAAATTTTGTCAGCGAATGCCCAAGCTCCCCCCCCTCACCCCTCCACAATGGGTATATACCTCGGAAAGTGCCCTAGCCCCACATCCCCACCCCTCCATGATGGGTATATACCTCAGGGAAAGGCCTAGTCCAGCCCCTCACCACCTCCATGATGGGATATCCCGGGAAAAGACCTAGCTCCAACCCTCACCCCCCCAGAGGGCATTTACATCAGCAGGTGACCAAGTTTAAAACCCCCACCCCCTCCAAAGAGGGGTTTTAAAATGTCAGCGGTCACAACCCCAAAGCCCCCTTTTCCACCCCATGATGGATATTACATCAGGAATGACCAAGCTCCAAAAACCCCCCTTCCACTCCTTGACGGGTATATACGCCAGCAAATGCCAAGCCCAGAACCCTTGGCCCCCCATGATGTATTATAGGGCGCAAATGACCAAATCTCCAACCCCCTCACCACCTCCCTTGGGTATATCCTCGGGGAAGTGCCTAGTCCACACCCCCCCAAACCCCAGAGGGTTATCCTCGGGGATGACCTAGTCCGACCCCCAACCCTCCTGATGTTTATTACCTCAGCAAAGGGTGACCAAGCCCAGACCCCCTCACCCCTCCAGAGGGTATATCCTCAGTGATGACCAAGTCCAGACCCCCTCACCCCCTCCATGAGGATATTATCAGGAGTGACCAAGCTCCAGGACCCCTACACCCCCCCCAAGAGGGGTTTTCTATACCTAAAGGAAAATTGAACCTAGCTCCGCCCCCCCAAAACCCCCCAGGGGTTTGGGGGGGTATATACTCAGGGAGTGACCAGCTCCAGCCCCCTCAACACCTCCATGAGGGGTATGTACCTCAGCGAGGTGACCAACTCCAGACCCCCACCACCCTTTCCCATGATGGGTATTTACCTCGTGAGTGACCAAAATCCAGATCCCTCACCCCTCTCCATGAGGAAATACCTCAGTGGTCCCCCAAAAGCTCGGGAAACCCCCCCCACCACCTTCATGGTGGTAATACGTTAGGGAGATTAAGGGGTTAAAAATTTTTGGGGTCCCTTAAAGGGGAACTTGGTCGCAGAGAAGGCAAAGGTGTCGGTATACAAACAACCAGATACGGGGGGCAGCAGCGTCTCAAATTTGGGGGGAGCATCAGAGGGTTCCCCCCCATTGCCCCTCCCAAACAACCAAAGGGAACCGCAAAAAAAACGACACCAGAGACAAGACCCAAACGCAGCGCCGCCAGATCCACAGGACAAAAAAACACAAGGGGGGAGGGGGGCCCCGGGGCGTTTACTTTGTGGCCCCCGGATTTACTCCCCCACGCAGAGCGGCCATGTTCCCAAATATAAGGGGGGCAGGAGCAGCAGACATAAGGGGGATGTGCGGGGCTTTTGTAGCTCTGGTTTCAGGGTTTCCTCTCCTTTTAGGGAAGTGATAAATCCTGACCCCCTGATCCTCCATAAAGCCCTGGTGGGATCGCAGGCGAAAAGGCGTGGCTCACACATTGTGCCCCCCCCCACCCCTGTTTGATTGGGGATTCCTGGGTTGAAGGCGGAAAGTTCTCACCTTGTGATTGGAAAAGTCATGAAGGTCCGCTCTCCCTCTGACAGGCAATGTCCCCCATCAATGGCGCTGCACTCGTGACCCTCAAATCCTGGAGTCCAGGACTAAATACTGCACACAGCTGGTACTGCTGGTATGTAGATGTTGGGAAGAAAGGGGGGGGGTTTTTTTAAGGGGATGATAAGGGGAGAGGTGGTTTTACAGGGGGCTGTAAGGAAAAGGGGAGGGATTTTTACATGGGACTGATATTGGAGGGGGGATGGGTTTTTCATGGGGCTGTAATTGGAGGGGGGATTTACATGGGACTGATATTGGAGGGGGGATGGTTTTTTCGGGGATGTATATTGGGGGAGGGATGGTTTTACATGGGGTGTTAAATTTGGGGGGGGTGGTTTTTTAAAGGGGACTGTATATTGGAGGGGGGGGATGGTTTTTTTCATGGGGACTGATATTGGAGGGGGGGATTTTTACATGGGACTGTAAAGGGGGGTTTTCATGGGGGTGTATATTGGGGGGGAGGGGGTTTTTACAGGGACTGTAATTTTTAGGGGGGGTTTGGTTTTTAAGGATGTATATTGGAGGGGAGGGATGGGTTTTTCATGGGCTGTTATTGGAGGGAGGGATTGGGTTTTTCATGGGGGCGTATATTGGGGGGAGGGGTGGTTTTACTGGGGCTGTAATTTGGGGGAAGGGATGGTTTTTCATGGGGGTGTATATTTGGGGGGGGGGGATGGGTTTTTCTGGGCGTTAATATTTGGGGGGGGGGGTTTTACATGGGGGTGTAATTTTTTGGAGGGGATGGTTTTTCATGGGGCTGTATATTGGAGGGGAAAGGGGGGTTTACATGGGACTGATATTTGGGGGAGGGGATGGTTTTACATGGGGGCTGTAATTGGAGGGGGATGGGTTTTTTCATGGGACGATATTGGAGGGGGGGATGGTTTTTTGGGACTGTATATTGGAGGGGAAGTGGTTTTACAGGGAGTATATTGGGGGGGAGGGAGGTTTTAATGGGGCTGTATATTTGGGGGGAGAGAGGTTTTTAAATGGGACTGTTTAAAAGGGGGGGGAAGATGGTTTTAATGGGACTGTATATGGAGGGGAGGATGGTTTTTTTAAAAGGGGCTGTAATTGGAGGGGAGAGGGTTTTACATGGGACGTATATTTAGGGGAGGATGGTTTTTACATGGGCTGATATTGGGGGGAGGTGGGTTTTTCATGGGACTGTATTTGAAGGGAGGATGGTTTTTAAAGGGGGCTGTATATTGGAGGGGGGGGATGGTTTTACAAGGACGTATATTGGGGGATGGGGGGGGTTTTAATGGGACGAAAATTTTAGGGGAAAGGGTTTTTTTACAGGGATGTAATTGGAGGGGACACAAAATAATAAATGGGATAAACCTGATCTGACCATTTAGGAGGATGCTCACGACCCCAGACAATGCCCCCTTTGGGTCAACACGCAATGATTGGGGAAGGTTGCCAGGACTAATGGGCGAGCCTCGTCCCTTCTATACTGAGGGGGCGGTGTCCCTCTTGGTCCCCAATTCTTTGGTCTCATGTTGGTGCAGGGGACCTCTAGACCAGGGGGGCTCCTGACCGTTTTGGGGGTTTTTGGAAAAAGTATTTAAACTCCCCCTCCTGTGATGGTTCCCAATGATGCGGCTTCTGAGTTGGGGAGTGGGGGGGTGTCATAACTTGGTGCACTACACGGCTATAAGGCGGCATCCCCTAGGGCCTTGTATTGCAGATGGGGGTCCCCCTACGCAGGGCATTGTGTTGATCAGTGCATGTTTATTTCACCGGCCTATGGATATCAATTGGACCCCCTCTCCTCAGCTCCCGGGGGCGCGAAAGTTTCAGACAGCCTGGGGCCAAAAAAAAGGCAAGAGTTTAAGGAGGATTTATTTATGCCTCCCCGCAT
Organism: Phyllomedusa bahiana; assembly: GCA_025379985.1. Taxonomy (NCBI): domain Eukaryota; kingdom Metazoa; phylum Chordata; class Amphibia; order Anura; family Hylidae; genus Phyllomedusa; species Phyllomedusa bahiana. Next base: position 12,792 of record JAODAL010049937.1, on the reverse strand, counting down.
CCCGTCTTCAGTCTGTGCTCAGAAGGGGGCGGGTGTGATTTGTTTGAACTGCGATCAGTGACCCAGAGATTACCAATTTTTTTTAAAGAAAAGGTTGTTTTTGTAAGAATTGAATAGTACACTGTAGCTCAAGGGCGAGTTTTTGCTTTACAGCACAATGTCCTTGGTTCAAATCCCCGCAGGAAAATTAAATGTGGATTTTTTTTTCCTTATTTAATTGACAGACCCCATTGAGGTTTTTTTTTTTATTTTCACCTTTGGCTTTTTACAATAGTCCCAAAGGGTGGGAATGAATGAATGTTTGAACACTCAGTAGAGCCGAAGGAGAAGTGATCTCTGAGCATGTGCGGCAGGAGTGAGGGGCTCTAGCCCCGTTTGATCCCCTGGACACGACTGTAAACAATGGATACTAAAGGGCATCTAAAAACAAAAACTTTTCAGAATTTTTAATAAGATGAAAGGCGAAAATGTGATTTATTTTTTCCCCTCCTAAAGAAACCATCTCTTGACCCCCCCTCCTTCCAAAAAATGCCCCACTCACGCTTCCATTTTCTTCTAAAAATCTTAAACAAAATGTTTATCCTCAAACTGTCCCCCCACCTCCCTCCCCAAATCACTCTTGCCCCTCCAATCTGGTTTTGACCCCCCCAAAACCCTCTACGAAACGCAAACCAGGTCCCAATGACCTAGAACCCAAAGCCTCACTCATACCGTCCCTTTTCCCTTTGGGGCTCCTCTGCTTGCACTGCGACCACTCACCTTCCCAAAAACCCTCCTCTCCTACCTCGATACAGGCTTGGCCTTTTCCCGGGTTCCCTGTACCCACGATAGAACATTCGCGTTTCACACTTCGACCCCTTCCTCTCTCCTCTCTTTTTTGCCCCCCCAAGGTCGTCCCTGGGCCCCCTTTTTTTCTCTATCTAATTTTGGTCTGGTCAGCTATAGCATCACCGGCTTTCACTACCACTGTATGTGATAACCCAACTTACATCCCCGGCCCCAGCCCCAAAAGGTCTCTGTCCCGGATCCCCAATTTGTTTGTTGTCCATTTCTTTTCTTTTTCCTCCCATCCCTAAAATTTAAATGTAGAGAAAATGAATTCTTCATTTCCACCATCCCACCCCCTTCTCCCCTGATCTTTCTATTCATTTCAAATTGCTCCACATCCGCCAGTCCCGAGTCCGCTGCTTTGGGGATAAACTTGCTCCCTTGTCCTTCCAAACCCCCAATCCAAAAACCCTCCCTCTGCCTGTCCTCCACCTGAAAAATATTTCATGAATCTGCCATTCCTAAACCCCTGATAATACAAAACTGGGGTCATGCCTTCGTCATCTCCCCCCCTTTGACTACTGAAACTTTCTCTGTGGCCTCCCTTTAAACACTCTTGCCCCCCTTCAATCCCCCTAATCTGCTGCCCGTTTACCCCATCTCTCCCCTCGCTACCCCCCTGCCTCTCCCCTCTGCCCCTTCACTGGGTACCATTGCCCACGCTTAATTTAAATTTATACAAGGCTCTCCATAACCTCCTCCTCCTAATCTCTGCCTTAATCTCTAAATATCCCCCTTTAGCAATTCCGTCCTCACAGGACCTTTTTTCTCAGCTTCCCTATCAGCTCCTCGATTAACCACTAACCGCCCAAGACTTCTCTCGTGTTCCCCCCATTTGGGAACTCATTCCCAACCATCAGACTCTCTCCCACTTTCACCAGCTTCAAAAGAATTGAAAACCCCTCTCTTCAGAATAGCCTATAAAAATTTTTGGTACCCCTGTGTCACTACACCATAACAAACTTTTGCCATTACCTCTTTTCCTTTTCCCCTTTTTTTGATTGTAAGCCTTGCGGGCCCGGGTTCTCTTTCCTCTGTGCAGTTGATTGTCACATACTGTCAGCACTGAATCGTTTGACTTTGTTTTTTTGTTAAACCCCCCTTTTAATGTACAGCCCTCTGGAATCAATGGGCTCTAAAATAAATAATAATAATTTTAAAAAATTTCCCCCAATCAATGTTCTTTTGGCAAAAAACCCCTTTTAAATCCCTTTCAGAGCAATTAATTGTAAAAATAAAAAAAGGAAAAAATAAGTAAAAAAAAACCCCAAAAAAACTAAAACCACAAAAGACATTCAAATGGTGATCACCCCAAAAAGCTAAAAAATAAATGAGTGCACATATTTGGTTCGCAGGGGGTAGTGTATAACGCCTTTTTCTTGATGAAGACCCTTGGGGAAAATGTCATGGGCTTAATGGTGGTTTTCTAGGAGTAAAAGAAAAAAATGTCACATTTCTAACCCTCGGAGGCTGTTTTTTTTTTTGTGTAGTCTAAATCTGTATTGTTATTGAACCTGCATAATGAACGCCTTAAAGTAAAAACAATGGCAATGACCATGTGCAGATAAAGTGGAATAAAAGGTGATCAAAAAGTCATAAACTCCAAGGTGGCAACAAAGATAAAAATTTAAAAAAATGAAAGAAAAAATAAATAAAAAATAAAAAATAAAAAAAAAAAAAAATCATCCCAAAAAGATGTAAAAAAACCCTTACACATGCCCATCCCATATTATAGAAAAAACAATAATGGCCATCAGAACGAGAGGTCTTGGTTATGCATGCCCACATTGGATCTGGATCTATCACAAAAATACACTGTTAAAAAAAAAAGTGAATAAAACTGATATATATCATATCATGAATTGTGTCACATTCACAGTAGGTAAACTTTATCAGGTCTGTCTTGTCCGCTCGCAGGGCGACCGTGTGAAGAATTAGCTCCAATGTTGACAGTCTATGATGATGGACTGCGAAATGATTTCTAACGAAGTGGTATTCGTTTAGAATTTCATTGGATAAACTTCTGTTTCGATCTACGAGTCAGTCGTCAAACTTTGGTGGTATTCGTGTTTTGTGATACGAATCGCTTCTCTGCAGTGTGCTTTTTGATTGATATAATGGGCCTGCGAGTCACATGGCGCTACGATGGGGCGCTATTATAGCCACTTCTGTGGTATGTTGAAAGTAAGAGTGGGAATAGAATTGATGACATGTGCATGAGGTGAAGCAATCAGAAGACCTGGCTGGGATTCTGTGACTCACCGTCCTGGTTGCGCGACGATACCTGGGAGTTCACACTCCTACTCCAATGTTGCCTGTCATACGGGTAAGGTGTCTGTTTCCTCCCTGGGGCTCGATAGCTCTTACTGATAGAATTGATTTTTATGTATGCGATTTCTGTGGGGTGTCTCTCCTTGTCTAGAGAATGTTACTCTTAACTGTTCTATTTCTAAAAATTTTTGAGCCCGGAGTATGGATCTGAAATCCAGTGTACGTCCACTGCCGCTGCTTATACATTCATATCAAGTCGGATCTAAGCCAAGTTCCTGTTGTATTCATTTTAAAGAAACAGCATTTCACAATACTCAATTTACCAACTTCATTTTTGTGCTGCTCATAGGCTATTTGTCGCAATTTAAATCCAGGGCTGTTAATTACAAGTGTTTTGCTGGTGTGCTGTCGCCCCAAGATAAGAAAAACCAGTTATCTTTCTTCATACGCCACAAAAATATTATACATTTTTCCTGTAGCCTAATTCACAAGCAAAGGTTAATTACAAAACTGTATCTACTTGTTGTGTGGCTCAGTTAAACACGCAATTGTGACAGCTACAATGCTACTATTTTGTGGGCCTCTAATCTTTGGTCGCAATTTAGTCAATCCACGGTTAATAAGCGTTTTGTTTTGCTTGTGTGTGACAAATTAAACCGTCTCTTTCATAAGTCCAAAATTATACATGTTTTCTGTAGCCTAACTCATGTCCAGAGAGGTTATATTAAGCCTGTTTCGTGCTTTTTTATTCACCAGCTAAAATACGAAAGGTGTTTTTAAAACGACACATGACAAGTAAATTTTTCCTGTCCCATTTGTGGAGCGCGCCAATATATATCCCAAGGGTTTACCCAAGCTTGTTTTACTGGGTTCATTTGGAAGTCAAAAACAGAGGTGTATATGTATCATATTCAGATGCTCATCATCAAACAGTGTCTGGACATTTTAGATCAAACAGTATGTCAGACAGAGAGGGGTTGCAGAGGCCTCTGCACCTGCGAGTGGCAGGTGGCACATACATTTCTGGAAAGGCCAGGTCGCAGCACAGCTAGGGGACGTTCGCAAGCAGGGGAATCACTCGGTCTTGACCACTGAGGCCACAACTTGCCGCTGTTATCTAGCGGCCGTGTGTGTTCAGCAACTGACCAAGGGTTCTGTATTGGTTGATTAGGTCATCCTCTTCCCCCCGCCCCCCCCCCCCCACCCCCCCCCCCCCCACCCGCCCTAACCCCCCACCCCCTCTCCCCCCCCCCCCCCCCCCCCCGACATCCCCAGCCAGAGTCGGTGGGAACCTACAGACACACCATTAGTGAGGCACTGGCCCCTGGGATTGCAGGTCAGTCAGCGCCCTCACATGTCCTCTGCCCGCCTCTGTCCCGATCGGTTCCGCTGCAGCGAGGATCTACTATGTAGGTCTGGAGTCTTTTCTCCTGCTGCCACTTTTTGTTAGCGTATGACGGTTTTATATGCAAACCAATTTGGAGTTTTTTTCTGAGGTTTGGTTTAAGTAAGCAGTACTTCGGCAGCGAAGATAAGTGGGGCCAATATCAGCCTGCTTCATTGCAGTAGGGGCAAGTATAGATGTGGAGCGGTGGCATGGGAGGTCATGTTGTGAGAGGTCTGCCTCAGGCATATCCAAGGATCCGGGTGATGAGTGACAGTCCTAGTGACGTAATGAAACAAAAAGTAGATGATGATTGTCTGCCGACCGCACTGGGAGGCTCCGGGTGAGGCAAGGGCTCTCATCATCGTCAGGAGAGAGATGGGAGTCAGCTTGCGGTCCATGTGCTTATCAGCAGCGCAGCAGCCAATCGTGGTGTCGTGTGTGCCGTGTGTCAGCAGGGATAGACAGCAGTGTAGAGGTCGGTCAGCCAAGCGGTTTCCATGGGTTTATAAAAATCCCGACTTCGCATGTGTGTGCCATAGATGTTAGTTGGTTGGGTCTTAATAGTGGGTTTTCTTTCTCATGCGAGATTTTGGCTTTAGCGTGCAGAGTAGTCACTCAGTGCCGGTTGCTTTTTTGTTTGGCAGTAAATCCGATACTCTGCGGTTTGTGGCGTTCTTTGCTAAGACACCCGGTAGGAAGTTACGAATATGGGTATATGTAGAATCTGTGGCATGAATAGATAAGTGAAGCTCTCTCTTTTGTGCCTCATTTTTTCACCTCCCCCTGCGGTCTTGGGAGTCTTTTACCATTGGGCTGTTATGCACGTCGTTTGCGTCACACTATCATGCTAGCTGTCACCATCCGGTGGCCTGGGAGAGACCCCAATCGTCGGCCTCAGTTGTGCGTGGTGGCCATCCTGCCTGCCGCAAGTAGCTAATCTAGCTTTCTCAGCTTTGTTTAGTGCAGCGTCCTCCAGTGGCCCACGCATGCCATTGCAGATCAGCTCAAGGCTCCACCACCTCTGCTTAAAGGGTGCTGTTTCTCTTTGACCATCATATCCTCCAGTGTCAGATGCCTCTGTCCTCTGCTCACTCATGGCGCCTTAGCTAGTTCTGTTTTTCATGCTGATAAGCGATATGCAAGTGACTAAGAATATGCTCGTTCTCATCATCTCATCCCTAATGGTGAGCAGTCTCCTTGGACCTGTCTGCTCATGTCTCAAGTTTTTTTGTTGGTTTTCGCCACGTCCCTCCCTTTCCAATGGTTGGATTCTGCACCATTTTCAGAGAATCTATTGGCTTTGCTTTGCTTGTAGTCCCGTGATGGAGAGTTCCAATGTCCGTAGGATTTTACCGTTTTCTAAAAATGCTTTTTCGAGTAGCCAGCACTTCATAAATTTGATAGAACAGAAGTGTGTGGTCTAGTCTTGAGTCGTTATCGGTTTGTTCTCGCAAGGTGCACTTTCGGCTAGCGCCAGCGTTGTTGGAAGCTGTAATTGATCGGTCAGGGTCCGTAGTACTATGTGCCTTTACGGTCGCCTTCTGGTCCGTGAATGTGCTCCGGCCATGGACACTCAACAACTTTGGTACCAGGAGACGTCGTCTTTCTCCTCGCCAAACGTTTGTCAAACTTGCTGCTCACCTGCAATCTACGCAATGTTCCTGCCTACCTTCTCTTTCTCCACACTCACCACCATCTCGAGCCTACCTCAAGTACGCTCAATCATACCACAGTTGTGTATAGGGCACTAGCTGTTGTGCTTCACGCACAATTCTACACCCTGGCTTGCCTCGAGCGAACGAAGTCACACAGGGAGAGGATGTCTGCTCCGTGTTCATGCTATGTTCAGGTAAAAATCGGATGTGTGGCTTTCTCACGCGTCGCCAACTGCTAAATCGGAACCATTGGTGCAGACGGTAACATAATGGGTAGGAACATGGTCGTCCGTTTTTCGTCGTTTTTTTGTTGCATTTCCGTTAGTGAGGTCATGCTTGTTCCTATGCACTCCTGCATGGGTATGTGTTCACATTTGTTGTGAAATGTGTTCCTCTGTCTTTTCATTTGCCGATTTGTCTAGAATACATTCTGAAAATGGCAGGAAGATCTGTTTTTATGCATGCTCTTAGTCCATTCGTACTACCAAGCCTATGAAAACATCCGCTCCTCGAGTTGCTTTACTTTTTATAGTGCATGATATACTGCATCCTCTTCCAGAACACACTTCTGATATGTCGATGTTTTATCCTGGTGCGTTATTGAATTCAGCTCTTGCACATGTCTGTTTGACCTTTCCTCCCCCCTCCCCCCTGTGACTTGTATTGAACTTTAGAGATTCTGTAGTAGCCTTTATTATACTGATTTTTTGTGTGTATCCCAGTGCTTAGACTTCCAGATTGACCTGTATTTTTCTCTTCCTGTTGTAATCTTTGGGATGTCGTATGCAAGTTTGGCATGCTTCAGGCTGTCTGATATCCTGCCCGTTTTTGTTGATTGTCCATTTCGGTCTAGGTTATGGCCTGTACTGTTATGTTGTGTCTATGTCGTCAGGATGTATCGGTGTGATGTTAATAACGTCGTATTCACAGACTGCTTCATGTCCTGTGAGTACAGATGTAAAAATTGTGTCTGGGCAGGAGGTATGGGATAGATCGTGGCGCTGTACTGACGTTCTCTGTTGCCACTCATGAGTCCGGTGGAGAGCCTGAAAATGGTGGAGGAGGAGAGGAGGACCTTTGGAGCAGACGCATATGTTGTGAACTGATGTGGATTTCTACCAAGGTTGACAACGAGGAGGAGGAGCAGGAAGCAAGCTGGAGGAGAGTGGCATGGGATGAGGCAGATGACCCCCATGCACACGTGGCAGTATACAGTGGAAAATGGAGGCTAGGGAGCCCCTCGGGTCACTCTAGTGCAAAATGGCTCCGCCGCTGTGATTATTTGCCTCCTGGCCTAGTGACAGGCCGAGTAGTCAGCACTCTAGTGCAGAGGGATGAAATCGAGGCTCTCCACACTATTGGACCCTCGCTATCCGGTCCATAAAATAGGAGCCTTTTTCCAGCTATTGAGATGTTGTAGATCACTCTAATATACTAACTAGGATATCCCTCCGTAAAATCAGTTGGCTGGTTGCCTATGTGCGGCATCGTCCTTCCTCTGAGCTCAGGTCTGACCCAGGGGGGTTACCTCAGCGCTCACGTACTACTGCCGCGGTACTGGGGGAGGTGTGGGCGGGGGGGTGGAGCAGTACCAGATCCATCTGTTAGTAAACCTAAGTCTGGAGTCACTGATGAGCAGCTTCCTACACTCCCGCCTAGTGAGATGGGCAGTTCGCCAAGTCCAGCAGCAGCAGGACCTGGAGCTAGTCCCTGAACACAACCAGGGTTGTGACCTACTTGGCACAGCACTCTGCCAACTCCTGTTTAGAAGATCCGCTGGATCTACTGGGCGCCAAACTTGATGTGTAGCCGCAACTGTGCCGAGTTTTGCAGTGGAGAAAGCTGTATTTTTTTCCTGCTTTCTTTTTGGCAGTAATGTGTGGCCCAATCAGAGCGGCGTGTACAGTGCGGCGTTTTTGGGGGGTGATGGGGCCATCGTGCTACACCCTTAAGGTAGAACTCGATTCTGTTCCAGTGGGAAATATGTGAACGTATATTTGACCTTTGCTCTAAGTATTTGAATCTAGTTGCTCTGTTGTTGTTATCATGGCCAGGACATTTTCCAGACACGTCCATGCATTAGTGCTCTAGTCTCAGGTTCAAATACTGCTCTCAAGCCTCTATTCTGATGCCGCCTCTCTGCTGATGCAAATCTATTCTGTTTCTGACAGTTTCTCCATCTGCCTATCCACCGATCTATACCATTGGTACCGATATTGCACATCCCACTCAACAATCTGTTCATTGTGTTACTCACTTATTGTACTCTTCATGTCTGCTGTCTGCTTTGTTGCTTGCTTGCTTCTGTGACATTCCACACTGTGTCATTGTGCCATCTGTCCTGACCTCATGCTGCTGCTTATGTGGCTGCTGCCTGATGTCCTCCACACTGTGTTCTACTTGTGCCACTGCCTGACTCATGCTGCTTAGCCGTCTCGTGATTCCTCCCTGCTCTCTTCCGTGTTCTATTGTTGCCATTTTCTGTGGCTTCGCCTCCTGTTTTGTCTCCCTCCAGAATCGGCATTGTTGCCGTATTGCCTGTCTCTCATCGCTGCTGCTTTTATGTCTTGTCGACTCCTCCACACTGTGGTGTTTGTGCCTTAATCTTGTGTCCTATTCACTGTTTTGCCCCCCTCTTCCAGAATGTTCTATTGTAGCCACTTGCCTGATCTCATATCTGTTTTTCCTGCCGCCTGTAGTGACCTCCACAACTGTATGTGATTGTGCCATCTCTTTGGCATCCTAATACTGTTTTGCCGCTTCAAGATATGTCTTTGTTGTCCTTGTCTTGTTCGCTTGTTCGTCTGACCTCTATATGTGCTGCCATGCTCGTGACTCTCCACAAGCTGTGATTTTGTGCCACTCTGTGGTTAACCTTTAATATGTTTCTGCCGCCACTCCAGAATGTACAGTTGTTGCCACTTGCCTGACCTTCATGCTGCTGCCTTCTCGCTGTGACGCATTCGTCTCTTAGTCTTTGTGCCATTCTGTTGTGCTTCACTACTGTTTTGCCGCACCTCCAGAATGTCATTGTGTCTCCACCTTGCTGATCTCTATTGCTGCGTCTGGGACTCCTGCCTGCTGCACATCACACTGTGTCATTGTTTTCCTATGCTTCTGACCTCATGTCTGCCTGCTCCTGTCGCCCGTGACTTTCTCCGCTCTCAGTCTATTGTGCCATTCTGTGGCTTCCTACTGTTTGTGCAGCCTTCCAGAATGTCATTGTTGTTTTATGTATGTCTCACTGCTCGTGTGACACATAATGGCTGACGCACCGTTGACTCGCACCACTGTGTGATTGTGCCACTCTGTGGCCTAATACTGTGTTTTGCCGCCATCCGCAGCTACATGTCTGATTGTGCTCACATGCCTCGATACTCATATCTTGCCGTGCCGTCCGTTAGACCTCCACACGCTGTGTGATTGTCGCACTCTGTGGCCTAATGAATGTTTTGCCCGCCTCCAGAATGCTATTGTGCCACTGCCTGACCTCATACTGCTGCTGACCTTGTTGACCTCCACACTGTCGTGATTGCTGCCTACTCATGTGGTCACTCATACTGTTTTGCTCGCCTTTCAAGAATTGTCATTGTGCCACGTGCATGACGCCTCATACTGCTGCGCCGTGAACTGATCACTGTTGTGATTGTGCCACTCTTTCTGTGTCCTAATTTAGTCATGTTTTGCGTCTGCTCTCAAATGTCATTGTGCACTTGCCTTGACTCTCATATCGCCTGCCGGGTGACCTCCATCCTGTGTAGATTGTGCCTACTCGTGGACTAATACTGTTTTTGCCGCCACAGATTGTCATTTGTGCCAATGCCTGACCTCATACTGCTGCCGCCCCATGACCTTCCGCTCTCAGTCATTGTTGCCACTCTGTTCCTTATCCTGTTTTGCTCACCTCCAGTAATGTCACTTTGTGTGCACTCTCTGTATCCTCATGCTGCTGCTGTCGTGACTACTCTCCACACTGTTGTCCATTGTGCCACTGGCTGACCTCATGCTGCTGCCCGCCCAAAGTGACCTCGCCCGCCTCTCTGTCATTAATCGCTGCCATTCTGTGGCTTACTTTCTCTCTGTTTTGTGTCGCACCTCCAGATTGTCTATATGTGCCACTGCCTGATCTCATGCTTGCACTGTTTGTTTCCAGTGTTAACCTCCACTACTTTCGTGTTGATGTCGCCACTCTGTGGCATTCAATACTTCCGCTTTTGACCGACCTCAGAATGTCCATTGTTGGCCACTGCGGTTCCTCATTGCTTGCTTGCCTGTCGTGACCTACCGCTTTCAGTCTATTGTGCCACTCTTGTGGGCCTTCTCGTGCATTTGCCACCTCCAGAATGTCAATGTGTGCCATCTGCCTTTCTTGTACCGTTCATGCTTCTTGCTGTGGCTGCCGCACTTTGTACATCTCCACATCTCTGTCACTTATGTTGCATCACACTGAGACTCTCAGCTTTGTTTTTTTCCAGCTATTCGGCTTGGCTCTTTGACGCTTTATCAGGTCTACTATGTCTTCTTTCCGCTTTGATGTTTTTTGTCGTCTAGTTTTGCCCTCTTAAGTGCCCTTAGCGTAGAATTTTATAGTGAGCTGATTCTATGAGTCTGGCTGCATGTTCACCTGCGTTTGTCATGTACTAAATACACAACATGTGTATGAAGACCATATACCAAGCTTCCCTCTGCATATTTAAGCATGCACAAAAGTTTCCTCAGCACCCTGCAGGTCTTGTGCACTGGATAATAGCTGTTTTTACGCGATTGTCGTGTCCGTAAGAGTAATTCATGAACGCAATTTATTTTTGTCGGAAATTCGGCGAACGTGAACCGAAAGGAATTTTTGAGAAATCGTCGGCCCCATCTCTTTAAATTGCAGCACTTTCCTCATCCTGCCTCCAAAAAAAGCCCAGATTTCAAGAAGATCATAAACCCCAAAAACCAATGGAAACATCAACTCCTCATATCAGAACAAGAGCCCACCCCCACACGCTCCCTCCAAAGTACACGAGCCCACACGGCTCAATCCCACAGAAAAGACGTGCCCCACACGGCTCCCTCACAGAAGACGAGCCCCCAAATTGGCTTCCTCACGCAGAACTTCGAGTCTCGCCCCACATGTGCTCCTCACGCAAGAATTCACGAGTCCCCCACCACTGTGTCGCCCCACTGCAGAACTCGAGGCCCCCACACTGCTCCCCTCGCAGAACACGAGCCCCCACACTGCTCCCACGCACAAAACGAGGAGACCACCACAATGCTTCCCCCGCTGAACAAGAGCCCCCACACTGCTAACCCCACGCAGACACACGGAGCCACCACCCTGCATAGCCCCACGCAGAACTCGAGCCCCCAGCCTGCCCACAGCAGAACAGAGCCCCCACATGCTCCCCACGCTGGAACACGAGCCCCCCCCTGCCTCCCCACGCAGAAAACCCGAGCCCCCACCCTGCTCCCCACGCAAAACACGAGCCCCACACTGCCCCCCACGCAGAACACGAGCCCCACACTGCTCCCCACGCAAAAACAGGGAGCCCCACACTGCTCCCCACGCAGAACACGAGCCCCCACACTGCCCCCCACGCAGAACACGAGCCCCCACACTGTACCCCACGCAGAACACAAAGCCCCCACACTGCTCCCCACGCAGAACACGAGCCCCCACACTGCTCCCCACGCAGAACCACGAGCCCCCACACTGCTCCCCACGCAGAACACGAGCCCCCACACTGCTCCCCACGCAGAACACGAGCCCCCACACTGCTCCCCACGCAGAACACGAGCCCCCACACTGCTCCCCACGCAGAACACAAAGCCCCCACACTGCTCCCCACGCAGAACACGAGCCCCCACCCTGCCCCCACGCAGAACACGAGCCCCCCCTGCTCCCCACGAAAGAACACGAGCCCCCCCACCCTGCCCCCCAACGCAGAACACGAGCCCCCACCCTGCTCCCACGCAGAACACGAGCCCCCACCCTGCTCCCCACGCAGAACACGAGCCCCCACCCTGCTCCCCACGCAGAACACAAAGCCCCACCCTGCTCCCCACGCAGAACACGAGCCCCCACCCTGCTCCCCACGCAGAACACGAGCCCCACCCCTGCTCCCCACGCAGGAACACGAGCCCCACCCTGCTCCCCACGCAGAACACGAGCCCCCCCCCCTGCTTCCCCACGCAGAAACACGAGCCCCACCCTGCCCCCCCACGCAAACACAGCCCCACCTGCTCCCCCAGAGAACCGAGCCCCCCCTGCTCCCCACGCAGAACACGGCCCCACCCTGCTCCCCACGCAGAACACGAGCCCCCCCTGCTCCCCACGCAGAAAAACGAGCCCCCACCCTCTCCCACGCAGAACACGAGCCCCCCCCTGCCCCCCACGCAGAACACGAGCCCCCACCCTGCTCCCCACGCAGAACACGAGCCCCACACTGCCCCCCACGCAGAACACGAGCCCCCACACTGTCCCCGCAGAACCCCGACCCCCCACACTGCTCCCCACGCAGACCACGCGCCCCCACACTGCTCCCTCCACAGGACACGAGGCCCACACTGCTCCCTACGCAGAACACGAGCCCCCACACGGCTCCCTACACAAAACCCGGGAGCCCCACATAGAACACGACCCCCCCAAACGGCTCCCTACACAGA
>JAODAL010049936.1:0-27803 GCA_025379985.1 Phyllomedusa bahiana | reverse complement strand
CTTTTTGGCAACAACGGGGCACAATCCCTACCAAAGATAAGGCAACCCCGAAAGGACAAGACAGAAAAACAAAAAAGGGGAAAAATCAACAAAAATAGGTCAAAGCCGGAGAAAAACACAGCCCAAAATTTCAGGCAAAAGGAAAGTCAGGAAGCAGGGGCGTAACTAAAAAAAGCCGGGCCCCAAAGCAAACTTTTTGAATGGGCCCCCCCTCCCCCCCCACCCCTCGCCCACCTCCCTGACCACGAACATTTACCAAACATGCTGTTAAAAATTTAGATAATAAAAGGGGGGCAAATACCTCACCAACTACACTATCAACGCTACCAAACAAATCCATATACCAAGACCAACATTACCAATAGCACTATTACATAGGAACCTTGATTATACCCCCAGAAATGACCAAAATGCTGAATAATACCCCTACACTATTACGATAACACAAAGACCAATAGTACCCAAATAAAGGCCATATAGTTTTATATACTATTACACAGGCTCTGCAACTGTTATAACCACCAACATGACCATATATGGTAGATATCATGACACAACTAGTGATTAAAGTGAAGTTACATCTTAACTACGGGTGACGTTTCTATGAAGAGTCTCTGACTATCCCCTTTGTTCTGCATCCGGTCCATCATGATGACATCTCCCACCCTCGTTCCTGCAATTTGACAAAATACTTAAAATCCAATTTCCAGAAATCCCCCTGGCTTATGGGGTCCATTTAGGGAGGGAGGGTTTAATAGGATATATTGGGGGCCCCCGATAGGCAAGGTTTGGTAGGCAATAGAGTCCCCCCAAAAGGGAGGCAGGGTTTTGGGAGGATAGAGAGCCCCTACAGGTAACAGGGGGTTTGGGGGGCTATAGGGCCATATGGTGGGTTTAGATAGCTAAGGGGGCCCCCTAAAGTAGACAGGGAGGCTTCGGGGGCTAAAAAAAAAGGGTAGGCAACTTTTAGGGGCATAGGGGCTATATAGGCAACAGGCTTTTTCGGGCTATAGGGCTATTAGGCAGGGAGACTTTTGAGCTATATACAAAGGGTTTTTGGGGAAAACTTGTAGGGGAGGCTGGGGGGCTATGCAGGAGCTGGGGGGATGTAGGCAGGCTTAGGGGGTATACAGGCAGGCTTAGAGTATACGGCAGCTTAGGATGTATACAGGAGGCTTGGGGGGCAGTAAAATAGAAATAGTTTACTTACCCCCCCACGCTCCCCCGATGCACCGCGCTGCGCCTCTGGGCTCGCGCGGGCGCGGGGTGATTTTACCCCCACCCCCCGTGTCCCGCAGATCACAGAGGGTCGGAGGGGAATACAGATGAAGCATGTCCTCCACTGCTACCTTTCCGGCGGGCCCCTTTGCCTCTAAAACGCCCCGGGCCAGAGGGCCCGGGCTTCAGAGGTAGCATGCCCCGGGGGCCCCCCAGCTCCGCCCCCGCCGCAGTGAACTATATTTCATGGGGACCCCGGGATGAAAATTCCCCGGGGTACGGATGCGGTAGTACTGCCCCCGGCCCCCTAACCAAGGCCCCCCTGGGCGTTGTTACTCTGCTACCCCGGTATTTTTACGCCCCTGTCAGAAAGAAAGGAGAAAGAATCAGAAACCAAGCGATACAGAAGGAAAAAGCACACCAGCTCTAACCAAAATATACTATCACCAGCATTGCTCATAGAACAGGAGGGATCTTAAATGTAGATTCCATCCAGAGCTAATGGATGGTCCCCCCACATCCAGAACACAAAACCCGCCGTGGCAAATGCGCTGTCAAACCACTCAATCTAAATTATTTCTCCCCGCACAAGGTTAGCAGAAGAAGCAAATGGGTGTGGCAGAGAAAATTTAATTAAGCCCACCCAAAACCCGAAAAATTACTGGCAAGGGAAACGTGGCCTGAACAGGGACCCTGACAATAAACCCATGTATCCCAAATGATTTTGTAAAACAATAAAAAGGGTCTGTCTACACGCACAGAAAAAAATCCGTTTTTTTCAGCGTTTTTTTGTTTTTAAAAAAAGCTGGAAAAACGACGTAATCATTCCCATAGACTTCTATTTAAAACCCTCCTGGTCTAACTGACTTCTTTTTTTTCTCGTTTTTTTTTTTCAGGGCGTTTTTTGCAACATCTCTAAAAAACCCCGACCGGGCAGAAAAAATTTTTCACGGGGTCTATGGAAAGCGGCGGGCGTCTTTTTGGGGCGTTTTTTGGCGCTTTTCGCGCGTTTTTTTTTCCGCGATTTTTAAAAGACAACCCCCCCAAACCCAATTACACCTATATGGGGGTAAAAAAAGGTTTAAACCTTATCAAATTTTCATCAAGTGTTTATCTCCTTCTTTACCTTTTGTAATAAAGATCACCTTTGGTCGCTAACGATTTTTTGGGAATTCATATTTTTTTTTGCCAAAAAATTTTTTTTCGATTTTTGGCATCAAATCTGTTTTTTTTACAGATTTTGATGCAAAATCCTTTTCTAAACATATTTTGGCGCTAAAAAAGTTTTTGCTATGATGCTGAAAAAAATGTTTTTTTTCGGTTTTTTGGCGCCAAATACGTTTTTTTTAAGGATTTTGGGGCCCCGAAAACCATTTTTTTTCGTTTTTTTTACACAAATAATTTTTTTTTCAATTTTTTGGGGCTAATAACGTTTTTCTCCGCCTCTGCGGGGAAAAATACGTTTTTTTACGGATTTTGGCGCAAAACATTTTTTTACGTTTTTTTGGCACTAAAATAATTTTTTTTTTCAGATTTTCCCCTAATAACTTTTTCACCCTGACGGGAAAAAAAATTTTTTTTTTACGGGTTTTGCCGCAAAAATACGTTTTTTAAAAAAATATTTTTTTTTTTAATTTTGCCGCAATAACGTTATCCCCTTTTACCCAAAAATAATTTTTTACGGGTTTTTTGGGGCCCAAGAAAACCGTTTTTTTTACGTTTTTTGGCACTAAAATAATTTTTTTTTACAGATTTTTTGGCGCTAATAACGTTTTTTCGCCTCTGACGCCCAAAAAAGTTTTTTTTTTTTCGGGATTTTGGGGGCAAAAAAAAGTTTTTTTACTTTTTTGACACAAACATTTTTTTTTTAAAAGATTTTTTGGGGGCTAAAAGTTATCCCCCCCCTCGGGCGCAAAAATACTTTTTTACGGAAATTTTGGGGCCCAAAAATCATTTTTTTTACTTTTTTGGGGACAAAAATAATTTTTTTTTACCAGGGGGGGTTTGGGGGGTTTTTGGCCGCTAATAAGTTTTTCTCCCCCTTTGGCGCCAAAAATAATTTTTTTTTTACGGATTTTGGAGCAAGGGTCCTTTTTTCGTTTTTTGGCACTAAAAAATTTTTTTTTCAGATTTTGGGGGCTAATAAAAGTTATTCGCCCCTTACGCCAAAAATAATTTTTTTAAAAGGATTTTTGGGCAAAAATACTTTTTTTTTTTTTCGTTTTTTGGCACTAAAATAATTTTTTTTTCAGATTTTGGCGCCAAAAACGTTATCTCGCCTCTATGGGCCAAAAAATCCGTTTTTTACGATTTTGGCGCAAGAATCCGTTTTTTTTTTTTCGTTTTTGGGCACTAAAAAATTTTTTTTTTTACAGATTTTGGCGCTAAAACTTACTCGCCTCACGCCAAAAATAATTTTTTTTAAAAGGATTTTGGGCCCAAAAAAACTTTTTTTTTTTTGTTTTTGGGACTAAAATAATTTTTTTTTTTCAGATTTTGCCGGGCCCAAAAAGTTTTCTCGCCCCTATGCCAAAAAAAACGTTTTTTTTTCGGTTTTTTTGGCGCAAGAATCCGTTTTTTTTTACGTTTTGGGCATAAAATAATTTTTTTTTTACAGATTTTGGCGCAAATTAAATTATCTCGCCTCTGAAACCCAAAAATATGTTTTTTTTCGGGTTTTGGGCGCTAAAATTATTTTTTTTACAGATTTTGCCCCAATAACTTATCTCGCCTCTGACCCAAAAATACTTTTTTTTACGGACTTTGCCGCAAAAATACGTTTTTTTGGTTTTGGGCAGAAAATAATTTTTTTTAAGATTTTTCCGCTAAAACGTTTATCTCCCCCCTGACGAAAAAATAATTTTTTTACGGCTTTGGCACAAAAAAAAAGTTTTTTTTTACGTTTTTTTTAAATAAAATAATTTTTTTTTACTGATTTTGGCGCTAATAATGTTTACTCGCTTCTGACCCCAAAAATACTTTTTTTTTAAACGGATTTTGGCGCAAGGAATCCTTTTTATGGGTTTTGGGGGTAAAATCCGTATCTTTACAATTTTGGGGCTAATTTTAAATGATCTAGCTTTTTGCGCAAATAAATAAATTTTTTTTACGATTTCGGCGGCAAATCCTTTTTTTACGGTTTGGGGCTAAGTTCAATACTTTAAAAAAAATTTTGGGGCTAATAAACTAACCCGCTTCTACACAAAAAATTTTTTTTTACAGAATTTGGGGCAAAATGCGTTTTTTTTATTTTTCTGCTAAAATCCTTTTTTTTCAATTTTTTACGCTAAACAGTTTTTCTTCGTATCAAAGAAATGTGGGTTTTTGGGGGATTTTGGGGCAAGAAAACTGTGCAAAAATTTAATAAAACAGCAGCACACAAAGGACAATGTCTCACAATGGGTACATATCTAAAGGAAGTGACTACTTTAACATGTTAACCCACCCGTAGGGTGTTTTACATCCAATGGTTAATTTGTGAAACATTAAAAAGCAGACAAAGATGCTCCAAAAAAAAAGTCCAAAAAAACAAAAAAAACCCACAAAAAAATGGCTTTTTTCAGCTGCTTTTGAAGGCAGTGACAGAAAAATAGTTTTCAGAACTTTTTTGTAATTCTTTTCAGGGTTGTTTTGTCCACTGCGTGTAGACATAGCCTAAAAAAGCTATGGGTGTAAGATAAGGCTTTTTTTTCACAGGCTTTTTTTGCGGGGCCCTAATTACCCCCGAAATTTCCCGTGTGGGCGGGGCGGGGGAGCGGGGGGGTTGAGGGGGGGGCCGGCACTTCGCCGGCCCCCTTTTACTTTAATTGCCACGCGCTATACCCCGTATAATTCACATGTCAATTATCCCCCCCGCCGGCGGATTCGCCGGGCGGGGAGAGAGACGTAATCCATAGTTCTCTAAAACGTGAATTAAAAAATTTTAAAATGAGCCGTTTTCGGCCCGTAATTGGCGCACTTCGGCGCGTAATTACGGACCGAAATACGGCCCATTTTAAGCCGTGTGAACATGCCTTAAGGCAACATAAAATATACGTTTTTAAAGTGCAAAAGTAGTAAATTCTGAAAAGAAAAATTGTATCCCTGTGTCCATACCGACCCATACACTTAAGGTTACACATGATTTATGCTACACTTTCAACATGAATGAAAATATTAAAAACAATAGCAATGGAAAATAATTTTCCATTCACTCCCAGAAACAGTAAATAAAAGCTAATCAATATGTTATATCTAACACAAAATGGTGCTCTTGGACAAATACAAATTATTCCGCAATAACAAGCCCTCATATAGTTACATCAACAGAAAAATAAAAAACTATGCCTTAAGGCCTCATGAATGAAAACTGTCTAGCTCTAGGACTTTCTTTTTTGCCCACAGCAGCCAATCAGAGTTTGTTTGAAGAAGGAGCTAGACACGCCCCAAAACGTCACACGTTTCTTTCGGTCCCGTCTGTCTGTTTGCTCCACTATAGGTGTTCATACGAAGCTGCACACCTTGGAGTCTATGCTTTCTGGACACTTTGGATTAACTCTGACTGCTCGCTATGGACATTGTTAAACGTAAGTAGCACATTTTTTTGCACCTAACGTTATATTTTTATGGATATGTTTATACAATAAAGGTTTTTTATTTTTACCTCTCTTGCACTATATCTAATTGGTTAGTACCCCAAACGGCCCCCCTGCTCACCCCATTCGGCCCCCCAACTCTGACACCCCATTCACACCCCATCCCCCAAATCGCCCCCTGTCACCCTGACACCCCACTCAGCCCTCCTTCTCTCCCTCTCCCCCAAATCGCCCCACTCCCTCCCTGACACCTTCACTCAACTCCTTCCTCCCTGAACCAACCTGACCCTCCACTTGACCAGCCCTCTCCCAGACCCCTTCCCCACACCTCCCTCCTTTCCTCCCGGACGCCCCCCATACTGTTTCCCTCCTTTCCCCAAGGCCTATCCAGCTTTCCCACATGCTGAATGAGCTATCCAGCACCCGGGAAAGCTGAGTGGCACCCATCCCCTACAGTAGACACCTAGCCTTCCTGGACGCCTGCTGTGACCCATGTCACCCAGCATTCCCAGATGCTGAGTAACCTATCCAGCATGTGGGAACGCTGGGTGAAAACCCTCCACAGCAGGTATCCAGGAAAGCTAAGTGCCTGCTGTGGGGGATGGGTGCCACTCAGCTTTCCTGGACAACTGCTGTGGGGATGTCACCCAGCTTTTCAAGGCACTGTGTAGGCTATTCAGCACCCTGGAAAGCTGGGTGACACATCCCCCACAGCAAGCACCCAGCTTTCCTCGATGCCTGCTATGGATGATATCATCAAGTTTTCCTGTACACAGAATAGGCTATTCAGCACCCTGGAAAGCTGGGTGACATCCCCACAGCAGGTGTCCAGGAAAGCTGGGTGATGCCCCATTTGTAAGGTTATTGTTGTTTTTTTTTTTTTTTTTTTACAGGTTCCCATTTGGACTACAACGGATTCGGTGGACTAAAATGGTTAATGATGGCTGTTGTGTCGGGGAGTGTTTATTTAAATAAAGTGTTTTTTTTCTGTTACCGTGTGTTTTTTTCCATATAATTCCAGTGACAGTAGTGGCGGTATCCATTATTATCGCTCAGGCTTGGTGTTAGCCAGTGGTGTTTCTTGTTGCCCAAGGCTGACACTAACCCCCTGTTACTATTACTCCAGTACCCAAAACACCAGGGGTACTGGGAAGAGCCGGTAACTGTCAGAAGCGGTCCCTGTAATGTGAAGGTCCGCTTCTGGAGCAGCTGCAGGCTGGTATTTTTAGAATGGGAAGTTACCAGTAACAATGGTTCTTCCCATTCTGATAGTATCAGGCTGCCGCTGTCGGCTTTACCCTGGCTGCTTGTGGAAATTGGGGTGGACCCCACGTCGTTTTTTTCCTGAAAATTTTTTATTTATTGAGAATCCTAACCTGGGCATCCACTGTAATGATTACAGGAGGTGCCCAGTTTAGGATTCTCAATAAATGAATGATTTAAAAAAAAAATAAACGATGTGGGGACCCCCCCATTTTCCATAACCAGCCAGGGTAAAACCAACAGCGGCAGCATGATACTATCAGAACAAGAAGGTCCATGGATACTGGTACCTTCCTATTCTAAGAGTACCACCCCGCAGCTGCCACAGAAGCGGACCCTCACCTTAGAGGGTCCACTTCTGATGGTTACCCAGCTCTTCCCAGTACCCCTGGTGCGTTGGGTTTTGAGTTAACAGTGACACGGGGTTATTTCAGCCTTGGGGTGACAAAAACTGCCACAGGCTGATGCCAAGCCTGAGCGATAGTAATAGAGGCATCTGACAGACACCTCCATTACTATCACTGGAATAAATGTAAAAAAATAACACAGAAACAAAATAAAAAAGCAGTTTATTTAAATAAACTCCCTGACACCGGCCCTCGCCGACCATGTTAGTTTAGAAATAGATGTTATACTGGTCTGACATAGTCTAACAAATCCAATAGTATTAAACTCCATCCCCTGCACCCCTGAAGGTCACGGCTGTGGCTGATCATCTGGGGGGCAGGGATGGAGAACAGGCCAAGCCCCCACACAATCTCGGGGGGGGGGGGGGGGGTTGGGCTTCTGTCTCCCCCCCGGGGAATTTTTGCTGTAATTGTGCCTTTACCCCCTCTTTCATCCTGTGGCCCATTGCCAAAAACCAAAAACAACCATCACCAACACTATATAACCCCCCCACCACTGCTTTGCCCCAAACCCCCCCTACTCCACCTGTCACCCCATTGGGGGTTTTACAGAGGTGGGAATTGGCGGGGGGGTGTGGGAAGGCAATCTTAGGGAAAATGACAGGGTTTATTTGGGGGTTTCCCCCCGAAATTACCCTGTGCGGGGGGGGGCGGGAGGCGGGGGCCCTCGACGGGGGGGCACTTCGCCCCCCCTTTTGACGGAATTTTAACGGGCCGTTTTTTGGTAGTAATTCCCATTCAATTATCTCCCGCCCGGGCCGGTTTTCGCCGGGCGGGGAGGGAAGACAACCATGTTCTCTTTGAGAAACTGGAATTACCGTAATGAATTTTTTCGGCCCGTTTTTTGCCACTTCCCCCGTAATTGGGGACCGAAATGCCAAAAAAGGGGTGTGAAATAGTTTAGATGTTTGTGGGGTTAATTCGCAGGGCGAGCCGGGGAAATGTCATGGCGATTGGAAGGAATGGAGAAAGGGGAACGACTCCCAACGAGAAGACGTCACCTGGGGCCCCATAACTTTTTTCTGTCACATTATATGTCTCAGACCTGTGTACAACTCTATCACCCCCATTGGTCACGGGTTTTGGCAGGAATGTTGGTTGGGAAAAGTGTAATATTTATATTAAAAGGATCAGTAGGGGGCTGTATTTTTTTTTCAGTTACTATTGATGTAAATATGTTTTTCAAGGTGTTTGGTTTTATTCTCACTATTTTGGTGGTATATGGGTCATGGGTTGTTTTGCGCCCTGTTGTGTTGGCGCTGGTCTTCGGGGGGGGGGGGGGCATATTTTGTTTTGGGGCGGGGGTTATAGGCGGCCCCGGGGTTTTATGTCTTTTTTTTGGGCGGGGTCGAGGTGGGGGCTTTGTGGTCATTTTTTTGGGCGTGCCCAAGGCGGGGGCTAATGTGTCCCTATTTGTGATCTCTAAATGTTGGGAGGTATGCTATTCTACTGTCATGTTTCTGCTCAATTCTTATAGCTGTGATGTTCTCTGTCCCCTTAGCGACTTTGATCATTTCTGTGTAAACCAGAAACACGAAGAAGGTTGATGTAAATTTTTTCCATGTCCAGTATATTAATAAATTGTTGATTAGAATAGGACATGCTTGTCAGGGCTGGGTTTCCTCAGGCTCTGGGGGACTACGGGCCCTGCAGCAGTAGCACGATCCCACCCTGATACATTTGCTCCCTGACAACTCTGTGAGGACGGGGCCCCAGCCACTCCTGACAGGGGGCGAGTTGCACCACCAATGGGGGGGACCCGAGGCCGCCCAATCCTGCAGGGCGGTACCCAAAAACCCCCATTTAAACTCCTAAAGGGTTTGGGTGCTGTCCCTGTGATTTTTGGGCTCTCTTTTTTTCTTGTTCAGTTATTGTTTTTTCTTATCGTGTACCTTTACCCGGCTTTTTTAAATTTTATCCCCTTTTCTGATTTGTGGTTTTTGGCGTTTATTTGATATTTACCCACTGCGACTATTTTTCCCTTCGAGGCCCCACACTTTAGCAGCAAAGGGAATGTCGCCCTTTTCCCGTCTGCCCCCCTAGGGCAGCATTTTATAGGCAGGGAAATGGCGGGGTTCCAGTTAGGGCTCACTGCCCCTCCCTTGACGTGACATTATCACACCGAAACTGTTACTGCTCTACCAACTAGGACCCCATTAAGCTCGGGTAGAGCAATGCAGGGGTTCCCAGTAGTCCGGGATTTTTTCTTAGGTAGAACAAAAGGGGAGGCTACCCCAAGGGTCAGAGGGTCCCTGCTTATCTTTCCCCCTGTGGAAACCCCCCTACCCATTTCCTGACAGGTTCTCAGGTAACAGAAGGCCTTGTGGCATTTGAGGGTTGTCGCCTGTATTTTACCTCCCACTTTACCTCAGGGAATGAGGTACAAAGGGTGGGAATGTTAGTCCTTACTACGGGGTCCCCCCCGGAGGGGGGCATTTTCTTACCGCATGACTACCTAAACTGTCTTCTGTGGACGGTTCTTTGCCGCTTTAGGGTACTCTTTAATGCCCAGATAGGGAAGCTGGGCGAGGCTAGCTGACCCCTTGAGGCAGGGTGAAAGATGTGGGGGATTTTTTGCTCCAAATTTTCGTCGCTGGTGCGTTCCGTCTGGGTGGAAGACGAGCTCTCAGATGCCTTTTTTTAAATTTTTAGGGTTGCTGACCATTAAAAGTTTTTTTTATTGGGGGCCCCTTCCCCTACCCCTTGTACTTTAGATGAACCATGGTACTAGCCGTTCGTCGGGACAACTTTTTTAGGGAGAGACGCGGGAAAAAGGGTTCCCCCACTGGGGTTCACACCATGGTCCCCCCTAAACCGGTGTTTCCGATTTAAACCCAGGAGCCCATGCAAGGGGGGGTTTTTTTCGTCTTTTGGGGTTAAACCGTAGGACTATTTCCGCACCCAGGGGTTTGCTTCTTTTGGGGAAAAGATGGCACAGAATTCGGAATGCCCCAAAAACGAAGCCCAGGTCGGAAAGCCCAACGCCTGGGTGGTCAGCAGGGGATACCTCCGACAGGTTTTCCTATTGATTAATAATTTTTGCTGCTCCCCTTTAAAAGCTTTCATACTTTCGCGTCCGTTTTTTGGGATGCGTTTGGGATTCGGGATTAGCTTCTAATTTTGTTGATGCGTCTTTCGCCAAACTCTGAGTCTACCTGTAACCCTATCTGCTCCTGGGGCTGGGGGAGATTACTCCACCCCACTAGCTCGGGGTGCAACCAATATTTTTACCCCTGAGCTGGAGAGGGGGTGGATCCATCATTTTAAAAAGTGGATTCTATTCGCATGGGGGGCTGCCGCTGATGGGGTTTTGGGGTGCCCGGCTTCGAAACATAATCCAGTGTTTTACGGGAAATTTCGGGGGAAAATTATCGGGGTGGGGGACAGGGGTGTGTTGACAGATGTCTCCTTACCATGCTGGACAAAGATGTGCGGGCTGACCCCCTATTGAACAGCTGTGCCAGCGTTGGGGCCCATGCGGCATCTTGTGAATTTTTTGCGCGTGGGAAAGGGTTCCCAGAACTCCCCTCCGGTGAACTTGCCCTCCCCCTGTACCTAACCCTATGGGGTTCAGGAATGGCTAACCCGGGGGCTTTTCAGCTGAAATTACCCTCTTCTCCCCTGTATACATAAGGCCCCCCCGTGCACTTGAAGGTTTTCACCTTTGGGCTCCGCCCTCTGGGCCTCCTTTCCCCGTTTGATAGGGGGATTAGAAAAAGAAAATCACCCTTTTTTAAATTGCGTAAGGCCCAAAGGTCACTGCAGTACCGGGCCATTGGAAGGGGTTGGGCCCAGGAAGGGTCAGGGTTTCCGGGGAAACTATCCATTTGACGCCTGGTAAGGGGAAATTTCCATGATCTCACCCCAACCAGGGAAGGGGCCGGGGGCCCCTCCTAAAAGGGGGGGTACTGTAGGGCTGGGCTGTGCTCAGGCTCTAGAGACTACAGGCTGAGCAGCTGAGCACGATCCCACCCTGATCACTTGCTGTGACAACTTGGAGTGACAGGGGCCCCCCGGGCCCCTCCTACAGGGGGCGATTGCCCAGCCAATGGAGGACCTGGAGGCGCTCCAATCGCTTTCAGGGCGGTTATCCAGGAATCCCATTTAAACTCCCTGAAGGCTGGGGCTGTGCCCGGGATATTCCTGGTACCTCGTGTTTCTTGTTCGTTATTGTGTTTTGCTTTTCTGTGTAAACCTTACCTCGGCCCTTTTTACGTTTTTTCCCTCTGGTTCTGATTTGTGGGTTTGCGTCCTATTTGAAATTTACCCGGACGCTGATATTCTTCCTTCTGACGGCCCCACACTTTAGCACGCAGGGACTGTGTAGTTTTGCCATTTGCCCCCCCTAGGGGAGCATTCAATAGGCAGGGACAGTGGGCTGGTTTTTAGTTAGGGTCACGCACCCCCCTTGACGTGACAATCAGAACATTTATTAGAATTTTTTTTTATCATGTTTTTTTTTGGTGGTAAGATTGATTTTATTAGTTAAAAAAAAACCATGAAGAAAAAGTTTTGTCTGTGCCATACTTGGATTATAACTGTATGGTTTTTTGGGTTGAGGGGGGGACACCCAAGACCCGGGTATGTAGATCCACTGGGGGCCCTCGCGAAGGAAGTTATTGATCACCAAGCCAGAGGCAGAGTCTAAAAGGGGCCCCCCCTCTTTTATCGGAGCCCCCGCGAATTAGCTGGGGGGAACCCCCAGTTACCACCCCTAGTGGCACTTCGGTGGCACCTGAAGTGTTTGATGGAGGATACTGGGTACAGACAGAGATGACGAGTCACAGCAGTTATAGCTGTAGATGAGTAGCAGAGTCCCAGGCAGGTAACGGACTGGTACAACGGCAGGATAACAGCAGAAGATGCTTACAGAGCAGGGGAACCCCTCATTTTCTATAAAACCTGGTAAACTAGGGGTTTAATGCAGGTAATACTTGTAACAGCTACACGTGAGATAGGGGTCAAGATCACAGAAGTACAACCATGAACTGATGCTGGAACAGAGGCAGATATCAGATAGGTATGACAGCAGGTAACAGCAAAAACGTAGGGACCAGAAGCACCAGTAAACAGCAGTATGTCAGGAGGTCAGGAACACATTAACAAACTGATGCTGTAGCAGTGGCAGGAAAATTCCCTTTAAAACACTAAGGGCATAGGCATTGACAGGTAACTGGAAATCTGTCCCTTTTTTAAAACCAAATAAGCAATGTGTACTCCAGGGAGGACCCGGCATGCAGGACACAGACAGTAATGCGGACCAGAGCAGGAGCGAAGCCGATACACGCAAAGGACAAGCAAAATTTGGGGGGGGCTTAACAGAAACCGAAACGGCCATGTCCGCAGTCCACAGCAGTGACCATAGCATGAACGGAAATGGACCACAACGGGGACACAACCATGCCCACGATCCGGAATGGAGACCACAGCATGTACTATTACAGTATCCCCGCCCCATTTTAGCCTCCTCCTCCAAATCCACTGAAAGGACATCCAACATAGGTCTGGGGCACGAAACTTCCATGAGGGACCACAACAGGACAGCAGAAACAGTAGGCAGGTGGTAGAGGTGGGCAGGATTGCCAGGTGTCTTGACAGTCTTGAGAAACTTCTTGGACTTCAAAATCCCAAACTAAACAACAAAGCAACAGCGGGTAAAAGGGCGGGTGGGATTTGAGCAGACAAGGAGGCTTGAGACAATTAGATTGGCATTGCTCACCCCAATGGATAACCTCACCCATTTTCCAATCCAAGTGGGAGTGTGCAGCTGGAAACACAGGGCTCAAGGATGAAACAAAGACTGACCAGGGCGCAGAATGAAATTTTTCCCCCTTTTGGGGGAACTTCCGACTTGTAGGGACAGAGGCTTGGTGCAGAACTGAACAGGTTCTTTCAGAATCTCAACTCTTATGGAGGAGAAACACAGAGTTTTCTCCAAATGGGAGAGAGGCAGGCAATACTTGTCTAGCAGAGACGAATGATAAAAGTTCTCAGAAGAACCAGAGTCCAACAGAGTAAGAACTTCAAGCTTAGCACCAGATTTATAACTGAGAGGGACTGGAGAGTTCAGATGAGGAACGGATGTGTCTCTACCCAGGGTGCCTCCCACACGAGACTATAGCACTGAAGTTTCCGGGTTGCAGTCAGGTGGACTGGGCAGTTTTTCAGGTAGTTAATGAGCAATGAGGTCGTCCAGGTCTTGGGGACATCATGACTTTCCCAGTTTTCAAATACTTATGGGAAAGGGACCAAAATTTTAGAAACCCGTGGGGCAGTGGGTCCCTTCTTCCCGGGGGTGAGGTTTTTTGGCCAAGGCTTCACTGTGGTTTGATGTTGATAAAACCCCCCTGGCCGTCAGATGGGAAATGGTGTGCCAGACCTCAAAGGGATTGTACACTTTTTTTTTATAAACCCATGACATGTCTTAGGATCTCTGTGGTAATGGGGTGGCAAAGGCAGATACAGGCTGGGACTGGCTATGGCAATGGAATGAGAAGCTACTACAGGTACAGGTGTCGATGAAGATGCCAGTGCATAAATAACTTCCTCCAGATGTGCGGTAACGGACTGTAGTTGCTCCAGATGGACACGATGACGGGTGACTATGGCTTCAAGGTGCTGGGTGTCAGGCAGATGGGTTTCACATCGTCGCGAACCATGGTCAGTTTGTTCTGTCATGGTGGAGCGGGTCAGTTAAGACTGACACAGTGGACACCGGTTATGTGTGTATCCTCTGGGCCACCACGAGCGATGATGGTGATATAAATGCAGGCCACACCAGAAAGTGGAGTTTAATGGGCCCCTAGTCTTCACAAGAGCCAGACACAAGGCCAGACTAACTTGGCTGAGGGGTGCCCTCTGGTCGCTGCCGAAGTGCAGAACAAAGGACATCGGTTACAGGCAGAGATGATAGTTCCCTGCAAATATAGCCAAAGGCAGGTGACAGAGTGCCGGGGAGATCACAACTTGGTGCAACGGCAGGTAACAGCAGAAACATAGTACAGGAACACAGGTAACAGGAACAGCAGTCATGACAACAGCGAGGTTAAACGTAGAATGAAAGCTGGGTCCTAGGCAGGTAACAGACTGGTACAACGGCAGGATAACAGCAGTAGTTACGTAGATGACAGGCTGGTGCAGCGGAAGAAACAGCATATATTCATCCCATACACTATTTTCCCTTTTCAAATGCCACAAACCACCTGGAACGCCACTGATACACATCACTGAACCATCTGCTGTCTCTTTTCATTCTCCTGCTTCTTGCTGCAGGTGACATCTCTCCTAATCCGGCCCACCCTCCTTTACCGCTAATTCCTTTTCCTCTTCTAACTCCCATAGAAACCCTGCTAACCTTCTTGCTATTCATTGAATGTCTTTTCCTGTCCATTTTAAATGTGCTTTGTGGAACGCCCGCTTTGTCTGTAATAAACTCACTTCTGTTCATGATCTATTCCTCTCCCTTAACTAACTGCTGTTCATGATCTCTTCAACTCCGTTAATCTAGCTCTCACAGAAACATGGCCCCAGCAATCAGACATTTCTTCCCTTGCTGCTCTTACCTATTGCGGCATACACTTCTCCCACACCCCCAGACCTGAGAACAGGCCGGGTGGAGGAGTTTGCATACTTCTTTCTCCACACTGCACTTACCCGGTCATTCCTTCCCTCACTTTCCCCTCCTTTGAGGTCCACACCATCAGACTCTTTTGGCCATTTTCTCTCAGAGTTGCAGTTGTATACAGACCCCACGCCAATTTCTGGATCATTTTGCTGCATGGCTTCCTCATTTCCTCTCTACTGAAAGGCCCACTCTGATCATGGGTGATTTTAACATCCCCATAGGCGACCCCATGTCTCCTTCCGCCACTCAGTTTCTTTCACTAACCTCTTCTCAGCAGTAATATAATGCACTTTTAAACCAAGGGTTAATGCAAACAATACTGGAAGCAGCAGCTATACATCAGACAGGGGTCAAGATCACAGAAGTACAACTACGAAATGACATGGGAGCAGAGGCAGGAATCAGACAGGCATAACGGCAGGTAACAGCAGAAATGTAGGAACCAGGAACAGCAGTAAACAGCAGCAGATCAGTAGTTAAGGAACACATTAACAAACTGATGCTGGAGCAGAGGCAGGAAGTTCTTTAAATCACTGGAAGTCAGAGGTCATTTGACAGGCAACTGGTACACTGTTCCTTTCAATTAAGATCAGCAAGTGCTCGCGCCCTAGGGAGGCAACGTGTTCATGCAGGACAGAACGCGGACTGGAGAGTAGACAGCAAAGACACAGCAACAGGTACAGGTACCGGAGATACCAGAGGGACAGAAACCGGGACAAGGGCACGTCTGCGGTCCACAACAGTGACTATGGCGTGTATCGAACCACAACGGGGAGACAGCCATGTTCCGGACCATGGCATGGACCATGACACAGACATTACAGAGGGAAACCATACTTTGGACATTCCTATGATGCACATCAAAGGAGTTACAATGAAATTCATCTTAGTAACCCCTACATGTTGATATATATTGCCCTACAGCAACCACTGCAATTAGACTCCCTAGGTAATGGAATAGACAAACTGAGCAATGATGTAACAAATGGGTAACAGTGTTTAGCACCATTATGGTATAGTGCAGGTGTTCTAGGTATAAATCTGGCCATGGATTATATATACATGAAGTACACTTAAAAGGATTGTGTGAGAAACACAAAAAATAAGAACATATAATGGAGGAATATTAAGAATAAGCAGTAAACATCTGTCACACATCCAGTGTGTAAACTACTTATTAGGGCTGGTTCACACGGCTTATTCAAGCCGTAATTGCGGGATGGATTTCACCCGCAATTCCGGCTTGAATAAGGGGTGGTGCAGGGGCGGGGCGGGGGCGCAGCTCCCCGGCCCCATAGACATGCATTATCCACGGCGCGTATTCCACTGGGATAATGTGCATGTCACTTTCTCCCCGCTCGGCGAATCCGAGAGACGGAATCCATAGTTCTCTATGAGAACTGTGGATTACCGTAGTTACTGGGATGGATTGGAGCCAGACTGCAGCGGAAATACAGCGTGCAGTACGGCTCCAATCAGTCCCAGAATAAGCTGTGTGAATGGCCCCTTATCACCATGTTGGATCTTTCTACTCATTTAGCTAGTGGGTGGAGCTACAGTTGCTAGGCTCACTCTCTGAAAATTACATTTTCCACATATATATACTGTATATATGTTTGTGTGTACAGCCCCTTCTACACTGCAGAGCCATCCCTCCTCATACCGCAGGTCTGTCAGACTGACTGAGCACAGCACATGCCCAGCTTTGTCAGTCAGCATAACCAGTAAGTAACAGGTATCTGCTGAGGAAACAGCCCAGCTGCCATTTTCTTTTTCTTTTTCTATAATGATTATCCCCTAGATAAAACAAGAAAACGAGCAGACTTTTCCAATTAAAAATATTTAGGATTTTTTTCATTAAAATGTGTAGTTTATGTATTTAATTTTCTTCTTTTCCCAATGAACTCCTTTAAGTTAATGTTCTCCCCTTGTTTGGACAGGTTTACTTCACGTACTTATACAGATAGACTAATGTACAGTCTATAGTTTGTTTCCCAATTATTGTAATAATTGTGCCCCACTGTAGAATACGACAGTGTTATCTAAATAGATAAATAATAAAGACAAACTCACCCGTGCCCACTCGCCTGCTTTATTCAGAATTTGCAGGTTGTTGAGGTTTTTTTTTTTTTTTTAACTCTACTAGCATGTAAACCTATGGAAAAATCCAAAATGATTATGCAGTCACTAGACTGGACTGTAGCTTTAAAGGGGTTTTCTAACCACAATAACACGTAAGGAAAGGTACGTAAAGACTATTACCAAATACATTGCTGTTTTGATTTTGCTTTGATCAGAAGATAAAGAAGATTTTATATAGTCTGAGAGTACACAAGTTTCTCTTGGTTACCAACCACCTCTCCCACCCTCTATCCTCTGTCTCTTATCTGATTTATTCAAGCTGCTGTCAGTCAGTTCGACCATGGTTAATCACTCCCTGCAGAGTCTTATCTCTAGCAACAGAGTTTGTTTCTCTAACCAAAGGATAAGCTTTCACCCTTTAAAGTTCTGTGTACTATAATTTCTAAATCTCCTGCAGTCATGTCACTGTAACAGGAAAAACAGAGCGAATATGTCAATTACCACTATAGATCCACCCACAGCCTAATCAGGAAGTGTGAGTTTAAAGCTGGCTGTGGCTTTGTAAAAATTGCATGATGAGAAAACCCCTTTAAGTAAGTAGCCAGCATAAGTAAAAATCACTGTAATATAGAAAACTTGTAAGTCTGCACAAGTCTTACAAAATTTATTCAAAATGATTAAAAATAGACATGACTTGCATAAAGAAGCGATTACTAGAAAGCAAGGCATGTGAAAAAAAAGAGACTGCCCAAATGATGCGTTTTGAAAGCTAAACGTTCTTACTCATGGTTATACATAGGACTGGATGGGAGACTCATTATATAGCCCCCATGTTATACAATATGAACAGAATATCAATAGAAAGAGGTATTAGTAATGTAACATTTCATGAAAAATAAATCCAGAGATCAATTGTTACTATATAAAAAAGTCTCAAAGATGAGGTTAAACCTACTTTTCTCACTACCTAATGTAAGGGACTGTCAGGGCACACACAGAGACACAGAAGAGTGAGGCCCTGACACTGGCCAACCTCTGTCCCTGCCTTTTGGGGAACCCGACTCCTTACGAGGTCGGCCTCAACCAGAAGACTGATGACTGCTCTGAGTAAGGGGAAAACAGACGAAGACAAATAAACACGGAACAAACAAGAGAAGTCACAAAGGCTAGGTCAGTAACAAATGGGCAGAGCAGTACAAAAGCGTGAGACAAAAGAATAACCAGGAACCAAGCAAGAGTAAGAGAGCACAGAAAGTCAATTGAGAATGCAGGCAAACTATAGGGGACGGAAACCATATAGCAGGCACAGGTGACTGGTAAAGGCATCCTTAAATAGGGAACCAGAGAACACAGAACTGAGGTGATTGGTGGAAAGAACACAAAACCAGATAGGGAAACAAGACTGTCAATTAAAGAGGAACACCAGTTAACTGAAAGAGTGCTGGAGGATTCTTGGCCACGGCGTTTGCCAGGAATCAATTAACATAAAGGGAAAGAAGGACCAGTTCACACTGGTAAATAAGAATTCAAGGTATTTTGTTAAAAACCATGGTTTACGTTGTACTGGCCGTGGCCGACGACCAGAGCCAAAAGCCGGGAGTGTGCCAGGCACAGTCATGACATCTAAAGCCAGGAGTTTTCACAAATGAAGGCCATTATAAATAGATATCTTCCGATACTTGAGCTGTATCCTATTGTATGGTCTTTACTTCAGAAACATTGTCATTTTTCAGCCAGAAGGGCCTCAACCCTTGGTAAAATGCTCTCCCTTAGTCTAGCTCACATTCAACAAAGTGATCACGGCAATTGGTTGTTCATGACACATTTTTTTCAAATGTGCAGATAGATGTTGTTGTGTC
This sequence comes from Phyllomedusa bahiana, assembly GCA_025379985.1. Classification (NCBI taxonomy): domain Eukaryota; kingdom Metazoa; phylum Chordata; class Amphibia; order Anura; family Hylidae; genus Phyllomedusa; species Phyllomedusa bahiana. The sequence goes on along the minus strand of JAODAL010049936.1, from coordinate 8,776 downwards.
TGTAAATTTTTTGGTAATCTTAGTCCTAAACCCAATCCTATTGGAAAATGTATCAACTGTAACACCACGCATGTTGTCTACCATGTTTCATGAATACAATGAAATAAGTCCTATTTGGACTGTACTACAAGAAAATTAAAAGTAAGAATATTTTAGAGATGCCGGTAATTCACATACTTCTAACCCTTGTAATGTATCCAAGCATTTCTTTTATGAACATGCAGGTGATTGAATTGTTTTAGATTTTCGGGAATAGAAAGACTTAAAGGGGTTGTCTCACTACATTGATTCATCTTCCCTCAGTCCTGTTTTCTTGGTTTCATTTTGAATTCAGGGGCGTGTTTACTGGCTTGTACTTGGCTGCAGTAGAAGCCAGGTTTGTAGCTATAGCAACCAGCGATGACAGCCTATCAGGAGAGATCAAACAGGTCTATAGCTAGAGCTGATGGAACCCATACAAGAGGGGATATCTAGGAATAGGTAGGACACTGTTAATGGACATATATTGCAAAGTGACTTGTTTTTGCAAAATCTTTAACATAAAAAGCAATCCTTGTAGTGAGACAACCCCTTTAATAGACCGGTTAGAGGTGGGGACTGGAGATGTGCATTGCTAAATAGGGCAGCTTTTTGGATCCTTTGTTTAGATACCTATTACCCAACAGACCTAAATTTCAGATCTGATTTAGTGTTACATTACTAATACCTCTTTCAATTGATATTGTAGAGCAATTTTAACTGTTTATTTTTGTTTTTTTTTGTAAATAATGCTTTGGCGCGTGTATCACTATGGGGGCTATATAATGATCCGATTCAACGTATAACCATGAGTAAGAACATTTAGCGTTCGAAACGCATCGGTTGGACATTCTCTTTTTCACATGCCTTGCTTTGTAGTGACTACTTTTTTATGCATGTCATGGCTACTTGATTTTAAATTGTTTGGAATAAATTTTGTATATTTTACCATGAAGACTGGTGTGGACTTACAAGTTTTCTATATTCTGTTTACAGTTGCATGGTCCAGCACAGTGGCGTTGAGCTGTTCATCATTCTCTTGATTAAAAATCAATGCTAACTTATTATCCAGATAAAAGGAATTTCCTTGTGGTCAAATACAGTACATAGCTTTCAAAGTTTAAAACATGACAAAAGAAGTATTTAGAGTGCCATATGACCCAAATGCTAAAGGGCAAGTGCCATTAAACAATCAGTTATCATGGGTACTTAAGTTACAATGAAGGTCATTGTTTACTGAAATATTGTAACATGAGGTTATTGTGAAAGGTTGCTCCAACATTGCTTCTTAATGAGTCAATGGAGTGCTGCAATTTTTCAATTTTTTTGTATACAAATAAATATGTTTATATACTGAAACACCTCATGGATAAATCAGCTCTGGAGCTTACTGTCTTCTGGATGAGACAGGAGCTGGCACATCAAAACATGTCACACTAACCCAGCAGGATAGGCTTAAAACATACTTTAGCCAGTTTTATTCTTTATTCACCAAAAAGGAACAGATCAGCATATCATATTTCTAATACCTATATGCAAATTCTAGTCTGCCTAGTCTTGAACTGAACTTTAAGTTTCCCTCACTAACCATGGTATGAGTCCACTACCCAACACCACAAACCATATTGTTCATGCCAATATCCTTTGGTTATGCTTCCACTGCATCCATCTATACAAATATCAGTGCACACTAAAACTAGTGAAACATCAAGTATTAGGAATATTGGAAATGCATTATGCTAAGGAAAATATGAAAACCTGGGATTATTTAAGTTTTGATCAAAGATGTATTAAGCTCACCCCATAGCGTCAAGGGGCCCAGCACAGTAGTCCCAACACTGAAATGTTACCTCACTAGGAGCCATTAGACCCAACTCTCGGGATGATAGGACTGCTACTGAATTATCCGCACCATTTAAAAAGTAGCGGAGTGCAGCAAGCAATGAGGCTGCCATTCTCAAATAGACTTCAAAAATCAATTTAGCTGTGCACACCATATATTTTGAAAATGTAAGCTAGGTGCATACTGAAAAGGCAATGCACATCTAATACAAATATCAGTGGCACACTAAAAACTAAGTGAAACATTAAGGTATATAGGAATATTGGAAATGTATTACTGCTAAGGAAAATATGAAAAACCTGTGACTCTTAGTTTACAGTTTTTGATCAAAGATTGTATTAAGCTCACCTCCCAATAGCATCAAGGGGATCCCAGCACAGGTGAGTCCCTAACACTGAACATGTTACCTCACTAGGAGTCCATTCAGACAACAACATCTCAGGGAGTGATAGGAACCTGCTACTGAATTATCCTGCACCAGTTTAAAAGAGGTAGGCGGAGTGCAGCAAGCCAATGAGGCTGCCATTCCTCAAATAGACTTCAAAAATCAATTAGGCTGTGCACATCCATATATTTTTCAAATAGACTTCAAAAATCAATTAGGCTGTGCACATTCATATATTTTGAAAAATATATGAATGTGCACAGCCTAATTGATTTTTGATCAAAAACTGTAAACTAAGAGTCCCAGGTTTTTCATATTTTCCTTAGCAGTAATGCATTTCCAATATTCCTATATACCTTGATGTTTCACTTAGTTTTTAGTGTGCCACTGATATTTGTATTAGATGGATGCTAGATGGAAGGCATAACCAAAGGATATTGGCATGAACAATATGGTTTGTGGTGTTGGGTAGTGGACTCATACCATGGTTAGTGATATTACTGATATTTGTATTAGATGTATGCTATTGCCTTTTCAGTGTGCAACTATGCTTACGTTTTCCATCTAGCATCATCTCTTCTTTCTCAGGCTCGGTGCTCCATCTGAAGAGCTCACAACATTCTTTAAGAGCTCCCCCAGGTGGTTCCTAATTAGTTTAATTAACTCATGATCCAGAATAGTGTTGGACTGCTCCCTACTCCCAACCAGGCCCTGCTCCAGTTTCATAACTCAAACTATAGTAGAGAAAGCCTGTCCTTCCTATGCTCTAGGGACACAAACATGTAACTTCTGCATAACCCACACTGCCACAGTATATATACAGTTGAAACCAAAAGTTTACATACACTATATAAAAAGACACATATCCATGCTTTTCTCATCTGACATGAAATCAGAATAAACCTTACCCACTTTAGGTCAATTAGGATTACCAAAATTATTTATATTTGCCAAATGCCAGAATAATGAGTGAGATAATTTTTAAAGCATTTTATTACTTTCTGCAAAGTCAAAAGTTTACATACACTGGAATTACTATGCCTCTAAATAATTTGGGACAGTCCATATGATGACATCATGTCTTTGGAAGCTTCTGGTTTATTGGCAACATCTGAGTTAAGTAGAGCCATGCCTGTTGATGTATTTTAAAGAACATCAGAAACAAACTTCTTCTATGTGTAACATTATGGGAAAGTCTAAAGATATAATTCAAGATATCAGGAAGAGAATTGTGGACTTGCACAAGTCTGGATCATCTTTGGGTGCAATTTCCAGATTCCTGGTGCCTCGTTCATCTGTAAAAACAACTATATGCAAGTACAATCAAGATGGGACTATCCAGCCTTCATACCTTTCAGGAAGAAGACAGGTTCTGTGTCTCAGATATGAACATGCTTTGGTCCGACGTGCATACCAGCCAAAGAACTTGTGAAGATGCTTGCAGAAGCTGGTAAGATTGTGTCATTATCCACAGTAAAACAAGTACTGTATCAACATGGGCTGAAAGTCCACTCTGCCAGGAAGAAGCCATTATTTTAAAAGAAACATATAAAAGCCAGGTTAATGTTTGCAAATGGACACAGGAACTAATACCTACGTTTTTGGAGACATGTCCTGTGGTCTGACAAAACTAAAATGTAACTGTTTGGCCATAATGACCATTATTACATTTGGAGGAAAAAGGGAGAAGTTTGGAAGTCTAAGAACACCATCACAACTGTGAAACACGGGGGTGGCAGAATCATGTTGTGGGGTTGTTTTGCTGCTGGAGGAACTGGTGCACTTCACAAAAAAGATGGCATCACTAGGAAAGAAGATTATGTGGCAATACTGAAGCAACATCTCAAGACATCAACCAGGAAGATAAAGCTTGGGTGGAAATGTGTCTTCCAAATGGACAATGACCCACAGAATACTGCCAAACAGGTTACAAAGTGGCTTAAGGATAACTAAATCAATGTTTTGGAGTGGACATCACAAAGCCTTGATCTCAATCCTATTGAAAATGTATGGGCAAAGCTGAAAAGGCAGGTGCATGCAAGGCGACCTACAAACATGGCTCAGTTACATCAGTTCTGTCAGGAGGAATGGGCTAAAATTCCTACCAACTATTGTGAGAAGCTTGTGGAAGGATATCCAAAATGTTTGACCCAAGTCATACAGTTTAAGGGCAATGCTACCTAATACTAATAAAATGTATGCAAACCTTTGACAGAAAGTAATCAAAATGCCTTAAAAATTCTCTCTCTCGTTATTCTGGCATTTGGCAAATATAAATAATTTTGGTAATCCCAATTTACCTAAAGTGGTTAATGTTTATTCTGATTTCATGTCACATAGTGAGAAAAACATGCATATGTTTCTTTTTATATAGTGTATGTAAACTTCTGGTTTCAACTCTCTATATATGTATATATTTCCTCTGCCACTAACTGGCATACAGCAGGAGACCTCCAAGATATGTGTCCTCAGTGGGGGAAGTCAGCAGTTTTGGTTCCGTAACTGACCCAACTTACTGAAAATTTGAGTGACTGCTTGTAGCTAAGTATGAGCTGGCTTTTCGGGAACGGCTGTAGTGTTGGGTGAGAGGATAGGAAAGGCTTTGTCAGGTCTCTGAAGACCTATAAAAACCTACTGCTCCAGACAAAAGGGGAGGGAGTGGTTGCTACCTTTCGTTCAGAGCAGCAGTGGAGCTGCTTTTCTGGAACAGCAGTAGTGTTGGGTGGGGAGCGATTTCGGAAAAGCAGCTCCACTGTTGATCCCGATGTCAGCTATATTAACAGCTAATCCAAATGTCAGTAACTAAGGGTTACTGACCCAAAATTGCTGGCTTCTCTCTTCGAGGCCAGGCACCTTGGTGACACATATCTTGCAGGTCTCCTACTGTTGGTGCTAGAGAAATGCGAGCACCTGAGGTCACGCTGCAACAATATATATATATATATATATATATATATATATATATATATATATATATATATACACATACATACAATGAAACAATGAATTGGACCTTTCCAAGTGCAAGATATATACTGTATGTCTATTGTTTCATCGTTTATACAGTATGTTAAATGGTGATGTTGAATTGAAAGTTATAATTTCATATCCAAATGTGCTGTAGTTGAAACAAAGCAGAGAGGATAAAGTCATTGTTCAAATCTTGTGATCCCCTTGTATAATGTGTCAAAGTATTTATGTGTAGTGTTAGATTTTTTTAGATTTAAATGACCCTCATTCTAGTTTTTTTTCTTTCTTTTATAGCTTTTAATTCTGAATGATCATGCCAGAGATTCTAGCCTTTCTTTTCCATTACATTTTTATTATTGGAATATAATAATTCCATCATGGTGTGAGATTTAAATAGGTCACAATGTTTCCATTAAGAGATCTCACTTTTGTGAAATATGCTGCTTTTAATTTTTTTCAAACTTACTTTAGTTTAAAATCTTTCTCCATTGCAGTTTCCAGTCTAGGTGGTCTCAAGAATTATTTGCCAAAAATCATCATCTTTGTTCTTGGTGTTGTATGCCTTTGATTCATTTTGCAGAACACATTGAACATTTCACAAGAATATCAAAAGGCCACATATGGGTGCTCTATAATAGTGGAAATAGCTACGTTTATTGCTGGCATTGTATCCAAAAAGAATATACTTTAATTGAATGAGAATGGAAAATCCTGATGGGCCTCCACAAAGGAATTACCTTTACTCATCCTGTTATTTTTTTTCTGCAGATTTCGGTTCATTGAAACATTTTGTTGAGCGTGATTCTGAACTAAATAAAATTATTTGCTTCCTAGATGTTTACTCTTTTGGAACAACTAAACTGTGCTATTGATGAGACAAAAATTTTTAACTTTTAAGTATGACACAACATGTTTTCAAAACACAAACACTTTTCACTATTCACTTGTCTTCAATTCTAGGTACAGCCACTAACAAAATTAGAGAACTGTATCTGCTATACAGTAAATGGGATACAATACCTAATTCCATTTTCATCTACATCTACAAAGGTTTTTGAAAAACTTTGTCTGCTTAATGTTTATTAAAATGCTTTTAGGATACTGATGACCAGTAATGGCAGAGGTCGTAACTACAGGACGTAACAGGACATAAGTAATTCAGCTGCTGATTGGCTGCAGAAGTCATTGCCATTATATGAGTGCTCACTTTCTAAATAGTGATGTCAGGCAATGTCAATCAGCCAATTAGCAGCTGCAACGAAAATGTCCTATTTAGCCGGAGCCAGGAAGAAAACAGAAGATCAGCAGAGGAAGAGGACAGCAACAGTACTTTATCTGATGTGAAGGAAGAGATGAGTATAAACTTTTATGTTTTAAAAGCTCATCATTATCCTAAAAACATCTTGATAAAATAAATGAGAGAACCCTTTAAGTCACATACTTTTATTTTAGTTGCCACGTGCTACATGTTCCATATGCTACCTACGCCTGTCAAAATTAGATGCTCACCTACCTTTTGGGAACACCATACATCTTATATCTGGATTGTCATGACTTCAAGTATATGTATGTATATATATGTATATATATACATATATATATATATATATATATATATATATATATATATATATATCAAACTTACAATTTAGATAGTAAGCTATTAGGTCACATTAGCAAGTGGCATTTTTGTTGCAAATTTCACAATAAAAATGTTAGCGCTATATAAATAAAGCATATTATTCATATAAACCTTTTTAGATGATGTGGGAGATTATCCGATACATACCTAACACTTTCTCTTTATATGTCCATAATGAATGGGGGTTTCTCAATTCTTCTCATGACAGACAAATATGTCAGAGGTCCTGTAAGGATCGTTGTTGATCAAACGGCTTTAGCGGCAGGAGCTCTGCTCATACACATATTTAGGATCCTACTGCAACTGCTGTTATTGGAGATGACTTTATTTCTAGCAGTTTAACTCCTGAGATACTGCGGTCAATAGAAACCATGGTGTCCAAACGACTAAGGGAAGGGATTCCCTCTGTCAGTATCTCGCCCACTTCCCATTATGCAGCTGCAGGGATCTGATGGGTTGTCATTAGTGTTAAGCGATTATTATCGACAAAGTTGAAATCGGCACGGTATTTACGTTGATCGGATTTTTTAGATCACGCGATAATTTAGGTTAACATCTGTGCATAATCTATTAATATCGCACCATTTTCGGCGCTTCCTGTCATTTTTGGCGGCCAGCAAATCAGCTTACAGAATAGAGCAGGGTGAGATGTGTGTGCGACGTCATGACTTGGCTGTGTATGGTTGCGATTGGCTGGAAAAATCACATGACCTCGTTTTACATAGAACAGCCCTTCCTGTTCATGATAATTGTGTTTCAGCGTCTCATAGCAGTAGGACGTGCGCTCTGCCTCTGTCCAAACAGCTCAGCAAACAGCTCAGCGAAATTATTCTATTTTTTCACAGAGACCGCTCTACTTTTAGCTGTGATCCTTAGAAGTTAGTTAGATCAGAGATTTGCAGATTTTAGGTAGTTAGGCAGAAAATTTTAAAGGAGCATCTACCGCGGTAAAGTCACGGGAGGGAGCAGGGGGCGGGGGCCCGTGGGTGAACACAGACAAGCTCTATAAAGGATACTGGATATTGTACAGCCAAAACTTTGTTTAGACATTGCATTGCCTTATATTAGGATACAGATCTTTCTAGTAACTGCAGGTCTATTTGTTAGGTGGCAAAAACTCCACTTTTATTATCAGTATACATTTCAGATAGGTGTTCTTTTTCAATTTTGCCCAGTCCAGCTTTGTTGATGTAGCCACCTTGCAGTTAAATTTGAATACAGCAATTTTGTAGTCACCACAGGTTGATTGTTGCCAAAAAATACCTGTTATAATCCCATATACATTTTAGACAGGGTTTTTTTTTTACTGTTGGTCATTCAAGCTTTGTTCATAGAGCTACTTTGCTGTTAAATTTGAATACAGTAAAATTTGAATACCTTTTATTATCCCGTATACATTTCAGTTACGTGTTTTTTTCACTTTGGCGCAGGCCAGCTGTGTTGATAGAGCCACCTTGCAGTTACATTTGAATCCAGCAATTTTGTAGTCACCACAGGTTGATAGGTGTAATGGCTGGGTGGTGGACCCTCTGGACCACCGCAAGCGATGATAGCTAAGCCACGCCAGGGAACGAAATCTAAGTAGCCCCCGGTTTTCACCAGAGCCCGCCGCAAAGCGGGATGGACTTGCTGCGGCGTGAGGCTACCAGGTCGTCCCCCCTGACGTGACTTGCTTGCGATGGCGGCCGAGGTGCAGCGTGGTACAGATTCGTAGTCCGAGAATCGTAGTCGTGGGCAGGCAGAAGGTCAGGGCAGGCGGCTATGGTTCATGGACAGGCAGGAAGGTCAGGGAAGGCGGCAGAGGTTCGGCATCGAGAAACGTAGCAAGAGGCTGTAACGGTAGGGGGGGAGAAACACTTTTTGGAAACGCTTTTGCTAAGGCACGAGGCAACATAGTCCAGCAAGGAGTGATTTTTGG
>JAODAL010049935.1:0-27804 GCA_025379985.1 Phyllomedusa bahiana | reverse complement strand
GCATGGGCGAAGCAATGCCATTTGAGGCGATGAAATCCCCTCTTGAGCCTGGGGGCCCATGATTTGGGATTGGCATTTTTTTTTCGTAAGAGCCCCCACGGGGCCCACGGCGGGGAAAAAAATGGGGATTTTTCTGTAATAATTGCAAACCCCCAAAAAATCTTTTTGGAGGGAGGGAGCCCCACTCGAGGCCATTGTAGAACTGCAACAACTTCGAAGGGTCCATTTGGAGTCCCTGTCCGAAACGAGTAACCCCAGGAAGGGCAAGAGGTGCGTTAAAGGGGGCTTTCCTAGTTTAGATATACTGGTGTCAGGGAGACGTCTGATTACTGGGGGAAAGTGGGGCGGGGTTTCCGGTCAGGGGAAAAAATTTAGGATATCGTCAAAATGGGACAATCCGCAGAGAAAAGGGAAGGTCTCGGAAATTTCATTAACAAAGTTCGGAACACTCCCGGAGCGTTGCAGGGCCAAATGTGACGAGGTATTCAAAAGCCCACCCTTTTTTAAAAAGGGGCTGTTTTCCCACTCGTCGCCTTCACAAATTTCGAATCATTTTATATCCCCCGAACCCAATTTGGGAAAAAAAATCTTCTCCCGCGAGGCGATCAAACAGCTGGATCGAGGCGGGGGTATCGATTTTTGATATTAATTTGTTAAGCCCCCATAATGGGATACAGGGTGGGAGAGAACCCGTCTTTTTTTTCAACAAAGAAAAATCCACCCCCCGGGGCGAAGGATTTGGTATGAACCCCCTTCCTGAGGTTCTCCTGAATATACTCGGACTACCTTAGTCCCGGGGAAGAGAGAGGGTAGACCTACCTGGGGGAGCAGTTGTCCAGGTGCGGGTCATGGTACAATGAAGGGCCCCGGTGCGGAGGCAAGTTTGGCCTGTTTTCGGAAAAAAAACATCGGCCAAGTCCTGATAGGGAGGGGAGAGGTTTTTAAAGACTTTACAGGAGCGGGCCAAAGGGGAAAGGAGAACCGGAAACCCCGCGCGAGTGGCACGTGGGGCCCCAACGGATAATTTCGCCCGTGTTCCAGTCCAGGGTCGGAGCATGCAGTTGCAACCATGGAAGGCCCAGGAACGGGAGCAACTGGTGCCGGCGGGGCAGCGGCCGTCGCAGGGGGTGGTAGACGGGCTGCTAGGTTCTGCATCATGGCCGCGAGCTGCTCGATACGCGGGGCACTGCTGGACGACGGCTGTTCGAGACCCCCGGAGAAGGGGCAAGGGTACCCTGGCGGAATCCATGGCCATCCTTTACTGTAACGCAGGAGTGGATTCGCTGGGCCAACGCAAGCGATGATGACTAAGCCACGCCAGGGAACGGAGTCTAAGTAGCCCCCGGTTTTCACCAGAGCCCGCCGCAAAGCAGGAAATGGACTTGCTGCGGCGTGAGGTACCAGGCCCTTACCCCTGACGTGATTTTGCTTGCGATGGGGGGCCGGGGGTTACAGGGTGGATACAGAATGGAAATCCAAAGGCGTAGTCGGGGGAACAGGCAGGAGGGTTCCAGGGGGCAGCGGCGGCAGAGGTTCGTGGTCAGAGAGGGGCCAACGGTCGTCGGGGCAGGGCGGGCAGAACAGGCAAGGTCGGGGAAAAGGGGAGGTAGGCAAGGGGGGCCTGGTACACGGGTTAATCAGAACAGACTACGATACACTCTAAACACACGGTAAGCACCCAAACGGACTGGCAGGAAGTGCTGGGGGCTATAACTTAAATAGAACCAGCGCTGACAATTGCCCAAATTTTATCGGGGCCTGGCCTTTAATCTAGAGAAGCCGGGCCCGCGCGCGCCTAAAACAAGGGCACGCGGCCGGGACAGGGGGGGACAGCGGCAGGGGCGGCGGGGGAGGGGGGCCCCTGCACCCGGGCCCAGGAGTTCCACCCAAAACCCCCGGAACCCCTGGAAGGCAGAAAAGGGAAAAGTCCCGACCCCCGGGGGAACTACTAAGATGTTCTTCATCAAATCAACTTAGAATTCCCCTAGGAAGGGCAGATCACCAGGAGAAAACTAATCAGAATCCCATCGATAGTTGGATTAGCTACTAAAATTTTCTCCATGGAAGGCAAGATCATCAGGAGAAGACGTCTACGAATCCCATGGACAGTTGGGATCAACGACTAGGTGCCACATAAAAGGTTGGTAAATAAAATGAGAGTGCTTGGACTGGGGGAAAAGTGTGCAAGTGGGTAAGTAACTGGTCATGATAGAAAACAAAGGGTAGTAATTAACGGTACATACTCAGACTGGATCGCTGTTACTAAATGGGGTACCACAAGGGTCAGTATTGGGCCTATCCTCTTTAACATTTTCATTAATGATCTTACACAGGGATACACAGTAGAATATGATCTTTGCAGACGATACTAAGCTCTGTAAGTAATCAACACAATAGAGGATAATGTGTTATTACAAAGGGAAACTGGATAAGTTGGGGGCCTGGGGAGGGAAATGGCAGATGAGGTTTAAAACAGATAAATGCAAGGTTATGCACATGGGGAAAGGAAAAATCCATTACATGATTACATGTTAAATGGAAAAAGGCTGAGTAAAAGTGACATGGAGAAGGACTTGGAATTCTGGTGGACAGTAAACTTAATTGTAGCAGCCAGTGTCAGGCAGCAGCGCCAAGGGAATAGGATCATGGGGTGCATTAAAAGGGGGATAGATGCACATGATGAGACCATTATTCTCCCCTTATACAAGTCTCTGGTTTGACCACAATGGAATATTGGGGACAGTTTTTGGGCACCAGTGCACAGGAAAGACATTGTAGAGTTGAACAGGTACAAAAGGGGGGCAAAAAAAATAATAAAAGGACTGGGTGGACTACAGTACCAGAAAGATTAGCAAGATTAGGGTTTTTTTAGTTTAGAGAAAAGACGCTTGGGGGGGACATAATAAATATGTTTAAATACATCAAAGGTCAATATAGAGATCTCTCCCCCGATTTATTTATACCCAGGACTGTATCTAGAAAAAAGGGGGCACCTCTACGTCTTGAGGAACGAAAGTTTCTACATAAAAATAGAAAGGGTTCTTTACTGTAAGAGCGGTGAGACTGTGGAACCTCTGCCAGAGGACTTGTCATGGTGAATTCACTAACAGATTTTAAAAAGGGTTTGGTGCATTTCTGGAGCGTAATAATTATAACCCAAATTATAGTGCTAGGATTGGAGAGGGGTCATTGATCCCGGGATTTTTCCGATTTCCAGATTGGAAGTCGGGAAGGAATTTTTCCCCAAAATGAGGACAATTGGCTTCTACCTCATTTTTTTTGCCTTTCCCCTGGATCAACACCTTAGCACAACAGGCTGAACTGGATGGACGTCTCGTCTTTTTTCGGCCTTGCAAACTATGAAACTAAGATGTTCTTCATCAAATCAACTTAGAATTCTCCATAGAAGGCAAGATCACCAGGAGAAGACTTCTACGAATCCCATCGATAGTTGGATTAGCTGCTAAAATGTTCCTCAAATCAACCTAGAATTCTCCATGGAAGGCAAGATCATCAGGAGAAGACGTCTATGAATCCCGTGGACCGTTGGGATTAGGTACTAAGATGTTCTTCATCAAATCAATCTAGAAGTCTCCATGGAAGGCAAGATCATCAGAAGACGTCTACAAATCCTGTGGACCATTGGGATTAGGTACTAAGATGTTCTTCATCAAATCAACCTAGAATTCTCCATGGAAGGCAAGATCATCAGGAGAAGACATCTCCGAATCCTTTGGACATCTAAGATCACCAATGAAAATTGTCTTCATTGTATTAAATCAGAATTCTCCATGGAAGACAAGATCATCAGGAAGTAGACTTCTATGAATTCCATGGATAGTTGGGATGACTTGCTAAGATGTTCTTCATCAAATCGGCCTAGAATTCTCAGTGGAAACCAAGATCACCAGAAGACTTCTACGAATCCCATGGATAGTTGTGATCACCAACAAAAATGTTCTTCATCGTTTCAACCCAGAATTCTCTGTGGAAGGCAAGATCACCAGGAGAAGAGTTCTACGAATTCCATGGACGGCTGGGATCTCCTTCTGATGTTCTTCATATAAACCCAAAATTGTCCCTAGAAGGCAAGATCATCGGACCAAGACGGATCTGTTTTGGTAATGTAGTGAGGGCGAATTCTCTAGATAAGGAGATGCTATTTGGGATGGTTCATGGTGAAAAGAAATTGGGACGACCAAAGGCTCGTTGGCTGGAGACCATTGGGAATTAACATCAAACAGTTGAAAGAGGCTGTGGAAATCTGGGAAGCCTGGAGAGAACTGGCCTATTGAGTATCCAAGGGTTGGACATGACTGAATGGATAGAAGATGATGATGGGGGAGATGAAGACCCTCAACTGTGTCCTTTGTTAAGAAGACTTAGTGCCATGAAGGTGCCGTTGAGTCCAATGGTGGTTATAAAATTGGAGGGCCTAGCTGACCCGATTTAAACGTTGCATAATTAGGGTGGGTGTCTCCTCCTCATGAAAAAGTGATAGTCTCAAGATGGGACCCTTGGTGTAAAGAAGACTCAGTGCAGTGAAGGTGTCGTTGGGTCCAATATAGTATTGGGGGTCCAGCTAACGTGACTAAACATTGGATAATTTGGGGGGGTCTCCTCATCACGAAATATCATACATTGATGGGATAGTCTCAAGATGGGACCCTTGGCATTAAGAAGACGTAATTAACATCATGAAGGTGTTGTTGGGTCCACTGGTGGTTATAGTATTGGGAGGGCCTAGCGACATGACTAAATGTTGCATAATTAGGGGTGGGTGTCTCCTCATTACTAAACATCAAAAAGTGATGGAATAGTCTCAAGATGGGACAGTTGGTGTAAAGAAGACTAAATGTCATAAAGGTGCAATTGAGTCCAGTGATGGGTATAGTATTGGGGGTCCACCTGATGTGACTAAACATTGGATAATTTGGGGTGAGTGTTTTCTCATCATGAAATATCAGAAAGTGATGGGATAGTCTCAAGATTGGTGTAAAGAAGACTAAATGTCATGAAGGTGCCGTTGGGTCCAATGATAGTTATAATATTAGGGGTTCTAGGTGACATGATTAAACATTGCATAATTAGGGGTGGGTGTCTCCATCACGAAACATCAGAAAGTGATAGGACCCTCGGAGTTAAGAAGACTCCGTGCCATGAAGGTGCCGTGGAGTCCACTGCTAGTTATAAAATTGGGGGGCTTAGCCGTCGCGACAAAACATTGCCTTATTTGGGGTGGGTGTCTCCTCATCATGAAAAAGTGATGAGATAGTCTCAAGATGGAACCCTTGGTGTAACGAAGACTCTGTGCCATGAAGGTGCCGTTGAGTCCACTGTTGGTTATAGGATTGGAGGGTCCAGGCAATGTGACTAAACGTTGGATAATTTGGGGTGTCTTCACATCATGAAATGTCAGAAAGTGATGGGATAATTCCAGGATTGGACCCTTGGAGTAAAGAAAACTCGGTACCATGAAGGTGTCGTTGACCCGACGTGACTAAACAGTGGACAATTTGGGGTGGGTGTCTTCTTATCACAAAATATCAGAAAGTGATGGGATAGTCTCAAGATGGGACCCTTGGCGTTAAGATGACTCAGTGCCATGAAGGTGGCATTGGGTCCACTGGTGGTTCTAGTATTGGGGGGGTCCAGCTGACGTGACTAAACATTGCAAAATTTGGGGTGAGTGTCTTCTCATCCTGAAAGATCAAAAGTGATGGGATACTTTCAGGATGGGACCTTTGGTGTTAAGAAGACTTAACATCATGAAGGTGCCGTTGAGTCCAGTGATGGTTATAGTATTGGGCGGGACCTAGTCGACATGACTAAACGTCGCATAATTAGGGGTGGGTGTCTCCTCATCACGAAACATCAGAAAGTGATGGGATAGTCTCAAGATGGTCTTTGGGGTGAAAGAAGAAAAAATTCAAAACCCCATTGAGTCATGATGGTTATAGTTTGGGGGGGTCCACCTGATGTGATAAACGGGATAATTTGGGTGAGTGTTTTCCCAACTGAAATATCAGAAAGTGATGGGATATTTCAAATTTGGGATTTGGTGTAAAGAAGACTAAATGTCATTGGGTCCAAGAGGGGTATAATAGGGGGGTCTAGGGACGCGACAAAAAGTTGAAACGGGGGTGGGGGTCTCCTCTCACAAACATCAAAAGTGATAGCCATTAGAGTTAAGACTCCGTGCCAGAAGGGCCATTGGTCCACTAGGGGTTATAAAATTTGGGGGGGGCCTGCCGCGCGGAAACATTGCAAAATTTGGGGGGGTGGGTGTCTCCATCATGAAAATCAGAAAGTGATAGGACCATTAGAGTTAAGTCCGTGCCATGGGGCCATGAGTCCACTAGGGTTAAAAAAATTGGGGGGCCTAGCCGACGCGAGTAAACATTGCATAATTGGGGGGTGGGTGTCTCCTCATCATGAAAATGTGATGAGCGAGTCTCAAGATGGGACCCTTGGTGTAAAGAAGGCTCAGTGCCATGAAGGTGCCGTTGACCTGACGTGACTAAACATTGGATAATTTGGGGTGAGTGACTTCTCATCACGAAATATCAGAAAGTATTGGGATAGTCTCAAGATGGACCTTGGTTAAAAAGACTAATGCCATAAAGGTGTCATTGGGTCCACTGTGGTTATAGTTTTTGGGGGGTCCAGGTGACATGACTAAACATTGCAAATTTAGGGGTGAGGTCTTCTCATCCGAAAGATCAAAAGGGGATAACCTCGGAGGTTAAGAAGACTCCTCCATGAAGGTGCCGTTGGGAGTTCCAGTGCATGTTATAGTAATTGGGGGGCTAGTCGCGACAAAACTTGGCCTAATTAGGGGTGGGTGTCTCCTCATCACGAAAATAGGTGAGGGAGATAGTCTCAAGATGGAACCTGTTGGTGTAAGAAGACTAAATGTCCATGAAGGTGCAGTTGAGTCCAGTGATTGTGATAGTATTGGAGGGTCCAGGCTGATGTGACTAAACGTTGGATAATTTGGGGGGGTTCTTCTCATCATGAAATGTCAGAAAGTGATGGGATAATTCAAGATTGGACCCTTGGAGTAAAGAAAACTCATGCGGGTCCATGGAAAAGGTGTCGTATGACCAAACTAAAAGTGGCATATAGGGGTGGTGTCTTCTTATCACGAAATATCAGAAAGTGATGGGATAGTAGAACCATTGAGTTAAGTACCTCCGTGCCATTGAGGTCCACTGGTGGTTATTAATTGGGGGGGTCCAGCCGACGCGACTAAACATTGCAAATTGGGGGGTGGTGTCTTCTCATCATGAAAATAAAGTGATGGCGAGTTTTTCAGGATGGGACCTTTGGTGTAAAGAAGGCTTACAGTGCCATGAAGGTGCCGTTGACCTGACGTGACTAAACATTGGATAATTTGGGGTGAGTGACTTCTCATCACGAAATATCAGAAAGTATTGGGATAGTCTCAAGATGGGACCCTTGGCGTTAAGAAGACTCCGTGCCAAGAAGGTGCCATTGAGTCCACTTGTGGTTATAAAATTGGGGGGTCCACCTGATGTGACTAAACATTGGATAATTTCGGGTGAGTGTCTTCTCAACATGAAATATCAGATAGTGATGGGAGTGTTTCAAGATTGGACTGTTGGTGTAAAGAATACTAAATGTCATTGGGTCCAATGATGGTTATTATATTAGGGGGTCTAGGTGACGCTACTAAACGTTGCATAACTAGGGGTGGTGTCTCCTCATCACGAAACATCAGAAAGTGATAGGATTAGATTAAGATTGGAAGTAAGAGTCATATAAATTGTCCAATAAATTGCAATTGGGGGTTTTCCAATAAAAAAGTTATAATAATATTAAGGGTCTAAGGGGGGACTGATTAAACGTTGCATAACTAGGGGTGGTGTCTCCTCATCACGAAACATCAGAAAGTGATAGGACCATTAGAGTTAAGACTCCGTGCCATGAAGGTGCCATTGAGTCCCCTAGTGGTTATAAAATTGGGGGGCCTAGCCGACGCGAGTAAACATTGCATAATTTGGGGGTGAGTGTCTCCTCATCATGAAAATGTGATGAGCGAGTCTCAAGATGGGACCCTTGGTGTAACGAAGACGCAGTGCCATGAAGGTGCCGTTGAGTTCAGTGGTGGTTATGTTACTGGGGGGGTCCACCTGACGTGACTAAACATTGCAAAATTTGGGGTGAGTGTCTTCTCATTGTGAAATATCAGAAAGTGATGGAATAGTCTCAAGATGGGACTCTTGCAGTTAAGAAGAATTAACATCATGAAGGTGCCGTTGGGTCCAGTGGTGGCTATAATATTGGGGGGTCTAGGTGACGGGCCTAAACGTTGCATAATTTGGGCTGGGTGTGAAGCTTTCCGTGCACCACGATTGCCTCTTCAGCCATCGCCCTCTCACACCAACATCCCGACACTTCCCCCTTCCGGCCGGCCGGCCACTCTTCTAACTTGGCCGAGATGAAAAGCACTGTCCCCGGCCGCACTCGCTGTTCGTTAGCATTTAGATAGGTTGGATTGAGGTGGGAGGAGGGGAGAAGCTCCCGAAAGCCGATATCACAGAGCAACAAGAGGGATTAATTCCCTTAACCAACACGGATGATCCCGTCTATCTCATTACCTTCCCCTTGTCCGCGCCCGAGGTGAGATGTGATTGAAGATTACACCATTTAGGCTTCCTCCATGACTTTGTAGAGGAGTCGCCCCCCCCCCCAATGCACCCACGACTCCGGCCCGAGCCCCCAGCAGCCGCCACTCAGCGGCCCCAGCTCATAATTCTGCTTCATTTAAACTTCATCAACTTTTGCAGTGATGTGGAAGGATCTGAAATAGACTCTGTAAGCTGCCAGGCCCCGGCGCCTCTTTGTTGGTTATTATATTCTCGCTCGCTCCTGTTTTTGGGTCCCAATCCCTTCTTTCTTTTTTTTTTTCATCTTTTTGACGTCCTCGTTCCCCTCATGCTGAAAATGAGATTACAGTATTTAAATATCTATGATAATCAATCAGGGGACCTGGTGCAGAATTTGAGGTTAATTTTCCCTAGCAGAACAAAGAGTCCTACGGCCTTCTGGGGTTTGAAAGTTCAATTTGTGTTTTATGCTTGTTTCGCTGCCTTCCCCCCCCCCCCAACATCCTTCGTGTAATTGCCGTTTTTAAAAGAGTTTTTCTAGCCACTAATCCAACAGCTGTTTCCTTCAAAGAATCTTCAATTATTTATTCATTTTCTTTTCTTTTTTATTTTTTTTATTGCTTTTTGTTTTAATTTTTTGGGAATATTTATATACATTTTTTATTTATTTTTTATTTTCCATATACTTATTCTGTTAAGGGGTTTATTTTTTTAATTTATAGGTGATTATTTGATTTTTAATTTTTTTTTAATGTCCGTTTTTATGTTTATTACTTTATAAGAATTTTGGTGTCATTCTTAAAGATTTATATTTTATTTATATATTTTTTATGAATATTTTTGTGGGGTTTTTTAAAGTATTGTTTTGAATATTTTAATTTTTTATCACTTACGATTGAGTAGTTATAACGTATATTTGTTTTTTATACCTTTCTGAATATTTTTAGTTTTTTTATCACATATGATTTAGTATTTATAATGTATAATTAATATTTGTTTTTTTTATACTTTTCTGAATATTTTTATCACTTATGATTGAGTAGTTATAATGTATATTGTTTGTTTTGATACTTTTCTGAATATTATCACTTATGATTGAGTAGTTATAATGTATATTTGTTTTTTATACCTTTCTGAATATTTTTAGCCAGATTTTTAATATTTTTATTTTGAATATTTAGATTTGTAGAATATTTAGAATGTGGATTTATCATTTGTTATGTTCATATATTTTGTTTTAGATCTTTAGGAATATTTTTTAGCTTTTTTGTTTTTTTTTAATTTATAAAATTTGTGTTTTTTAAATATTTTTTGTAAAAAAAATGTATCAGATTTTTGGGGTATTTTATAATGCCTTTTTTTCTTTGTACTTTTAGCAGATTTTTACTGTCGATTACTTTTGGATTTTAATGAACCTTTTATCATATTTACATTTTAATTTTTAATGAAATAACCACATATATGATATAATTATATATAGATATATATATTATGTGTGTAGTGTGTGTGTATATATATATATAGATATATATATATATTATTTGTGTGGTTGTTGTATATATTTATATATATAATAATATATATAATATTAGTGTGGGTATATATATAATTAGTGTGTGTTGTGTGTATATGTGTGTGTGGTGTGTGTGTGTGTGTGTATTATATAAATATATATATATATAAATATATATAAATATATAGTATATTAGTGTGTGTGTGTGTAATATACATATTAGTGTTTGGTGTATATATACATCATAGTGAAAAAGTTTGGGCACCCCTATAATCTTAATCCTCTTTTTCAAGTTCTAAATATGGTATTTGCTAACAGCCATTTCAATTTGATATACGTAATAACTGATGGACACAGTCATATTATCCGGATTGAAATGAGGTTTATTGTACTAACACAAAATGTAGCTATATTAAGTTATTAGATAAATCAAATTGAAGATGGCTGTTGCAAATACCCAAATATTTAGAACTAAAAATGATTTATGATACTATGGGTGCCCAACACTTTTCATATGACGTGTTCTGTATATATATTATAGATAAATAAATAGTGTGTGTGTGTGTATTATATATATATATTTATATATATATACTATATATATTATTGTGTGTGTATATTATGTGTAATATATATAATATGTGTGTGTGTGTGTATATAAATCTATTACTGTGTGTATATATAATATATATATAATAATAATATATATAATATATAATTAGTGTGTGTGTGTGTATAATATATATATCATGGAGTATGTATAAAGATGTGTGTGTATGTATATAAATATTTTAGTGGATTGTGTGTATATTATATATATTATATAAATATCGTGGTGTGGTGAAACCTATTATTTTGTATTTTGAGCCCCCTCCTGTGATTCCTGATATCCTTGTCAGAGGATTTGCCTGAGCATCAGCCGCGGCCGCCGTGTATTCCTGTGTTCCCTGCATCGTGTGACGTCCTTCCTGACAGTGACGCTAATTAGCTTTGCCCCTTTTTCCTGTTTGGGGCAATTAGTTGGTATTATCTGTCACTAATGACGACCTGTTATTTAGTTATCTAACTGCAAGGAAAAGAAAAGGGCTGCCTGTGCAAAAACCACCCTCCAGATGAAGCGCGGCCGATCGGGCTCAGCCACGGAGATGGTTCAGCAACTAAATGTCAGGGAGATTTGCTGTAATCTGCGTTTCCTAAGAGAAAAATAGACTTAATAATTATGACTAATATTGGTTTTGTACTCGGAGGTGAGAAGCAAAATGATCTCGCTTTGGTGCAGCAAAACCGCTAAGTGAAAGAGCTGTCACTGCAGATGTAATGTGTGGCATGTTCTGCAAATTGCAAAAATACAGCCGGAAAGTGACGAGCGCCGCCGCAGCCCCACGTGAATGGGGTAGCACGAGGCCGGATAGTGGTGAACGCCGCAGCCCCACGTAAGGGGGAAACGCAAGGCCGGAAAGTGGCGAGTGCCGCCGCAGCCCCAAGTGAAGGGGAAACGCAAGGCCAGAAAGTGGCGAGTGCCGCCGCAGCCCCACGTAAGGGGGAAACGCAAGGCCGGAAAGTGGCGAGTGCCGCCACAGCCCCACGTAAGGGGGAAACGCAAGGCCGGAAAGTGGCGAGCGCCGCAGCCCCACGTGAAGGGGGAAACGCGAGGCCGGAAAGTGGCGAGCACCGTCGCAGCCCCAAGTGAAGGGGGAAACGCGAGGCCGGAAAGTGGCGAGCACCGCCGCAGCCCCACGTGAAGGGGGAAACGCGAGGCCTGAAAGTTTCATACAGGTGTATAAAGGAAGAGCCGACATATAAAATGCCAAAACAGCTATATGGGGTATGTACCGCCATCTCCTCATGTAGGCGTCACTGAACCATGTATACAGCTATATGGGGAATATACCGCCATCTCCTCATGTAGGCTTCACCGAACCTTGTATACAGCCACATGGGGTATATAGCATCATATCCTCATGTAGCCTTCACCGAACCTTGTATCCAGCTACATGGGGTATATACCGCCATCTCATGTAGGCGTCACTGAACCGTGTATACAGCCCTGAAGCTTCTCTGCCATCACATAGGCTGTTTCCGTGCCCTGACGCATGGCTGCCATCACATATTCTGTTTCCCTGCCCTGACTCATTGCTGCCATCACATAGGCTGTTTCCCTGCCCTGACTCATCTGCTATTGCCATCACATAGCTGTTTCCACCGACCCTGACTCATAGCTGCCGTCACATATGCTGTTTCCCTCCCAGCACGCATGCTGCATCACATAGGCTGTTTCCCTGCCCTGACGCATGGCTGCCATCACATAGGCTGTTTCCCTGCCCTGACGCATGGCTGCCATCACATAGGCTGTTTCCCTGCCCTGACTCATTGCTGCCATCACATAGGCTGTTTCCCTGCCCTGACGCACTGCTGCCATCACATAGGCTGTTTCCCTGCCCTGACGCATGGCTGCCATCACATAGGCTGTTTCCCTTCCCTATCACGCATGGCTGCCATCACAATAGGCTGTTTCCCTGCCCAGATACGCAAGCGCCATCACATAGGCTTGTTTCCCCCGCCCTGACGCAAGGCTGCCTTCACATAGTCTGTTTCCCTGCCCTGACGCATGGCTGCCATCACATAGTCTGTTTCCCTGCCCTGACTCATTGCTGCCATCACATAGGCTGTTTCCCTGCCCTGACGCATGCTGCCATCACATAGTCCTGTTTTCCCTCCCTGAAACGCCTGGCTGCCATCACATAGGCTGTTTTCCCTGCCCTGAGAACGCATAGGCTGCCATCACATAGGCTGTTTCCCCTGTCCACTCATTCAGCCGTCACAAAGCTGTTTTCCCTGCCCTGACGCATGGCTTGCCGTCACATAGGCGGTTTCCCTGCCCGGAACGCTTCTCCTGCCTGTACATAGGCTGTTTCCTCCCCTGCCCTGACGCTTCTCTGCCTTCACATAGGCTGTTTCCCTGCCCTGAACTCATCTCTGCCGTCACACTAGGCTGTTCCCTGCCCCTGTAAACGCTATCTCTGTGCCGTCACATAGGCTGTTTCCCTGCCCTTGACGCTTCTTCTGCCTTCACATAGGCTGTTTCCCTGCCCTGACGCTTCTCTTCCCGTCACATAGGCTGTTTCCCTGCCCTGACGCTTCTCTGCCGTCACATAGGCTGTTTCCCTGCCCTGACGCTTCTCTGCCGTCACATAGGCTGTTTCCCTGCCCTGAAACGCTTTCTCTGCGTCACATAGGCTGTTTCCCTGCCCTGACGCTTCTCTGCCGTCACATAGGCTGTTTCCCTGCCCTGACGCTTCTCTGCCGTCACATAGGCTGTTTCCCTGCCCTGACGCTTCTCTGCCGTCACATAGGCTGTTTCCCTGCCCTGACGCTTCGCTGCCGTCACATAGGCTGTTTCCCTTCCCCTGGACGCTTCTCTGCCGTCACATAGGCTGTTTCCCTGCCCTGACTCATTGCTGCCGTCACATAGGCTGTTTCCCTGCCCTGACGCATGGCTGCCGTCACATAGGCTGTTTCCCTGCCCTGACGCATGGCTGCCGTCACATAGGCTGTTTCCCTGCCCTGACGCATGGCTGCCATCACATAGGCTGTTTCCCTGCACTGACGCATGGCTGCCGTCACATAGGCTGTTTCCCTGCCCTGACGCATGGCTGCCGTCACATAGGCTGTTTCCCTGCCCTGACTCATTGCTGCCGTCACATAGGCTGTTTCCCTGCCCTGACTCATTGCTGCCGTCACATAGCTTTTCCCTGCCCCTGACTCATCATGCGCCGTCACAAGTCTGTTTCCCTGCCCTGACGCATGGCTGCCATCCCATAGGCTGTTTCCCTGCCCTGACGCATGGCTGCCATCACATAGGCTGTTTCCCTGCCCTGACGCATGGCTGCCATCACATAGGCTGTTTCCCTGCCCTGACGCATGGCTGCCCTCACATAGGCTGTTTCCCTGCCCTGACGCATGGCTGCCATCACATAGGCGTTTTCCCTGCCCCTGACAATGCTGCCATCACATATGCTGTTTCCCTGCCCTGACGCATGGCTGCCATCTCACATAGCTGTTTTCACTGCCCTGAACGCAGATGGCTGCCATCACTAGCTTTTTTTCCCTCCCTGACGCAATTGGCTGCCATCACATAGGCTGTTTCCCATTCCCTGACCCATGGCTGCCATCACAAAATATTCTGTTTCCCTGCCCTGACCCATGGCTGCCATCACATAGCTGTTCCTGCCCTGACCCAGGCTGCCATCACATAGCTGTTCCCTGCCCAGACCTCATTTGCTGCACATCACATAGGCGTTTCCCTGCCCTGACGTCATCTGCTCAGCCAATCAACATTAGGCTGTTTTCACCTGCCCTGAATCATTGCTGGGGGGGGGCCATCACATAGGCTGTTTTCCCCTGTCCTGACTCATTGCTGCCGTCACATAGGCTGTTTCCCTGCCCTGACGCATTGCTGCCATCACATAGGCTGTTTCCCTGCCCTGACTCATTGCTGCCATCACATAGGCTGTTTCCCTGCCCTGACTCATTGCTGCCATCACATAGGCTGTTTCCCTGCCCTGACTCATTGCTGCCATCACATAGGCTGTTTCCCTGCCCTGACGCATTGCTGCCGTCACATAGGCTGTTTCCCTGCCCTGACTCATTGCTGCCATCACATAGGCTGTTTCCCTGCCCTGACTATCATTTGCTGCCGTCACTTAGGCTGTTTCACCCGTGGGCCCTGACTCATTGCTGCCTTCACATAGGCTGTTTCCCTGCCCTGACTCATTGCTGCCGTCACATAGGCTGTTTCCCTGCCCTGACTCATTGCTGCCGTCACATAGGCTGTTTCCCTGCCCTGACTCATTGCTGCCATCACATAGGCTGTTTCCCTGCCCTGGAGCTTCTCTGCCATCACATAGGCTGTTTCCCTGCCCTGACTCATTGCTGCCGTCACATAGGCTGTTTCCCTGCCCTGACTCATTGCTGCCGTCACATAGGCTGTTTCCCTGCCCTGACTCATTGCTGCCGTCACATAGGCTGTTTCCCTGCCCTGACTCATTGCTGCCATCACATAGGCTGTTTCCCTGCCCTGGAGCTTCTCTGCCATCACATAGGCTGTTTCCCTGCCCTGGAGCTTCTCTGCCATCATATAGGCTGTTTACTTCTACTAAATCCTGGTCCCCTCCTTTCAGGTAATACACCTCTTTATGCTTTAACATAATCCTCTTTGATGTTTTTTAGATCCTGCGAATCACATAAGTCATCCCCCCTTCTGATATTACAGGAGATGGGAATATTGCCTCCCGCAGCAGATTTTCCCTGCCCCCTCCCTTACCGGTGTTGACTGCATGACTACCAGTCTTCACTGTAGGGCTGACATTCTGTTCATGCACCAGGAAGATCAGGATGAGCTGAGCCCTGACATTGTTCATGCACCAGGAGGATCAGGATGAGCAGAGCCCTACATCTGTTCATGCCCATGAAGATCGTGATGAGCATAAAGCCTGACATTCCTGTTCATGCACCAGAAGATCGGGATGAGCAGAGCCCTGACATTCTGTTCATGCATCCAGAGAAGATCGGATGAGCGACCCTGACATTTTGTTCATTGCACCAGGAAGATCGGGATGAGCAGAGCCCTGACATTCTGTTCATGCACCAGGAAGATCGGGATGAGCAGAGCCCTGACATTCTGTTCATGCACCAGGAAGATCGGGATGAGCAGAGCCCTGACATTCTGTTCATGCACCAGGAAGATCGGGATGAGCAGAGCCCTGACATTCTGTTCATGCACCAGGAAGATCGGGATGAGCAGAGCCCTGACATTCTGTTCATGCACCAGGAAGATCGGGATGAGCAGAGCCCTGACATTCTGTTCATGCACCAGGAAGATCGGGATGAGCAGAGCCCTGATATTCTGTTCATGCACCAGGAAGATGGGGATGAGCAGACCCCGACATTCGTTCATGCACCCAGGAAGATCGGGATGAGCAGAGCCCTGACATTCTTTTTCATGCACCAGGAAGATCGGGATGAGCAGAGCCTGACATTCTGTTCATCCCACCAGGAAGATCGGGATGAGCAGAGCCCTGACATTCTGTTCAATGCACCAGGAAGATGGGGAAATAGCAGACCCCTGACTTCTGTTCATGCACCAGGAAGATCGGGATGAGCAGAGCCCTGACATTCTGTTCATGCACCAGAAGATGGGGATGAGCAGAGCCCTGACATTCTTTTCATGCACCAGGAAGATCGGGATGAGCAGAGCCCTGACATTCTGTTCATTGCCCCAGGAAGATCGTGATGAGCAGAGCCCTGTCCTGCTGTTCATGCACCAGGAAGATCGGGATGAGCAGAGCCCTGACATTCTGTTCATGCACCAGGAAGATCGGGATGAGCAGAGCCCTGACATTCTGTGATTGCACCTGGAAGATCGGGATGAGCAGAGCCCTGACATTCTGTTCATGCACCAGGAAGATCGGGATGAGCAGAGCCCTGACATTCTGTTCATGCACCAGGAAGATCGGGATGAGCAGAGCCCTGACATTCTGTTAATGCACCAGGAAGAACGGGATGAGCGGAGCCCTGACATTCTGTTCATGCACCAGAAAGATCAGGGTGAGCAGAGCCCTGACATTCTGTTCATGCACCAGTAAGATCTGGTTGAGCAGAGCCCTGACATTCTGTTCATGCACCAGAAAGATCAGGGTGAGCAGAGCCCTGACATTCTGTTCATGCACCAGGAAGATCAGGATGAGCAGAGCCCTGACATTCTGTTCATGCACCAGGAAGATCAGGATGAGCAGAGCGCTGTTTTTTTTTTTATAATGTGAAGCGAGCCGGAGTGTGAACCGTTATAATAAAGGGCGGCGTGAAGCGCGCTTCTTGCCGGTGAGTCGTCTGCGGGGCCTCCTGGAATAGCGCTTTTAAGCCTCCTTGTCATTTTTACCTTGCCAACCTGACGAGGAACATCTGAACGTTCACCCGAAACACGACGTTCGTCAGGATATCACAGCTCCCATTTTACTCGTCAGTTCACCGTCAACATCAAAAGAGGGAGAAGCTGCGCTCTGAGATCTGTCGCGCGGCCGCGGCTCCTTTTGTTGACAATTATCATCGCGCAGACGGATGCAAGGTTCCCGGCAAAGTGTTCTTCAAAGCCCCGAATTTTACATCGCACTCCATTGACAAATCTCACTTTATCCTTACAAATGACGAGGAGTAGAAGATTCTCTTTGTAATCGGAAAGCGAAATTAACGCAGAATCAGGTCCTCAGGGCGCACGTCGCCTAATGGCGAATAAGCGGGGAGGGATGCATATAGGAGAGGGAACCTCTACATCCCGATTCACGAGCGGGAGCGCTGCTCTGAGGGACTGAATGTTCCCGACTAGGGGAAAGAAGCGACTTGCTAACCTCCTGCAGTCAAGGCTGAGTTGTTTTGGGTAGGGTCCGCCACTAGGGATCCTTCAACAGGTCCAGGTTCTGACCCTAGAGAACCCAGAAGCAACTTTTGGTGAGGTTATTTTAAAACTACCCCACTGGCTTACATATCACAAAGTCGCCCGTGTGTATTTGCCCTCAGGATATTGGTGGGTCCAAAATTGGAGCCTCTCCTGGTGCCACTACATCAACAACTGGTCTGTAAAGCTATTTTTTGGGGATGCAGTCAATAACCCCTTCTACCCTGGACCCCCAGGGAGGCAGGCAGTAAAATGGAGTTCCCATCTCGGCCATTTATGGCTACCAGCGGCCCAGACATTAACCCCTTTCTCTGCACTAGATCATCAGGGGTGCACGGATTCACACACTGCTGTCCCTTAAACCACCAAGTGCAGGCGTTGACCCCGTTATCTGCCCATGACCAACAGGAGTGCAGACCTTAACCCCTTTCTCCGCCATAGACCACAACACGTGCAGCTATTAACCCATTTCTCTGCCCTAGACCACCACGAGTGCAGACATTGTCCTCATTTTGTCCTAGACTACCAGGAGTGCAGACCTTAACCCCTTTCTCTGCCCTAGACCACCACAAGAGCAGACTTTAACTCCTTTCACTGCCCTAGACCACCATGAGTGCAGACATTGACCTCTTTCTGTGTCCTAGACCACCAGGAGTGCAGGCATTAACCTCTTTCTCTGCCCTAGACCACCACAAGTGCAGGCCTTAACCCCTGCCTCTGCCCTAGACCACCACGAGTGCAGAAGTTTAACCCCTTTCTCTGCCCTACACCACCAGGAGTGCAGAAGTTTAACCTCTTTCTTTGCCCTTAGACCACCAGGAGTGCAGAAATGTAACCCCTCTCTCTTCCCTAGACCACCACGAGTGCAGACCTTAACCTCTTTCTCTGCCCTAGACCACCACGAGTGCAGACCTTAACCTCTTTCTCTGCCCTAGACCACCATGAGTGCTAACCTTAACCTCTTTCTCTGCTCTAGACCACCATGAGTGCTAACCTTAACCTCTTTCTCTGCTCTAGACCACCACGAGTGCAGACCTTAACCCCTTTCTCTGCCCTAGACCACGACGCGT
Source organism: Phyllomedusa bahiana (assembly GCA_025379985.1). Lineage (NCBI taxonomy): Eukaryota > Metazoa > Chordata > Amphibia > Anura > Hylidae > Phyllomedusa > Phyllomedusa bahiana. The sequence continues at coordinate 9,138 of JAODAL010049935.1, read as the reverse complement.
GCAGACCTTAACCCCTTTCTTTGCCCTAGACCACCACGAGTGCAGACCTTAACCCCGTTCTCTGACCTAGACCACCACGAGTGCAGACCTTAACCCCTTTCTATGACCTAGACCACCACGAGTGCAGACCTTAACCCCTTTCTCTGACCTAGACCACCACGAGTGCAGCCCTTTAAACCCCTTTCTCTGCCTAGACCACCACGAGTGCAGACCTTAACCCCTTTCTCTGCCCTAGACCACCACGAGTGCAGACCTTAACCCCTTTCTTTGCCCTAGACCACCACGAGTGCAGACCTTAACCCCTTTCTTTGCCATAGACCACCACGAGTGCAGACCTTTACCCCTTTCTTTGCCCTAGACCACCACGAGTGCAGACATTTACCCCTTTCTTTGCCCTAGACCACCACGAGTACAGACCTTAACCCCTTTCTTTGCCCTAGACCACCACGAGTGCAGACCTTAACCCCTCTCTCTTCCCTAGACCACCACGAGTGCACACCTTAACCCCTTTCTCTGCCCTTGACCACCACGAGTGCACACCTTAACCCTTTTCTCTGCCCTAGATCACCACGAGTGCACACCTTAACCTTTTCTCTGCCCTAGATCACCACGAGTGCACACTTAACCCTTTTCTCTGCCCTAGATCACCACGAGTGCACTCCTTAACCCCTTTCTCTGCCCTAGATCACCACGAGTGCACGCATTAACCCCTTTCTCTGCCCATGACCACCACGAGTGCACGCCTTAACCCCTTTCTCTGCCCTAGATCACCACGAGTGCACTCCTTAACCCCTTTCTCTGCCCTAGACCACCACGAGTGCAGACCTTAACCCCTTTCTCTGCCCTAGACCACCACGAGTGCACGCCTTAACCCCTTTCTCTGCCCAAGACAACCACGCGTGCACGCCTTAACCCTTTCTCTGCCCTAGACCACCACCAGTGCACGCCTTAACCCCTTTCTCTGCCCTAGACCACCACGAGTGCACGCCTTAACCCCTTTCTCTGCCCTAGACCACCACGAGTGCACGCCTTAACCCCTTTCTCTGCCCTAGACCACCACGAGTGCACACCTTAACCCCTTTCTCTGCCCTAGACCACCACGATGCACACCTTAACCCCTTTCTCTGCCCTAGACCACCACGAGTGCACACCTTAACCCCTTTCTCTGCCCTAGACCACCACGAGTGCACACCTTAACCCCTTTCTCTGCCCTAGACCACCACGAGTGCACACCTTAACCCCTTTCTCTGCCCTAGACCACCACGAGTGCACACCTTAACCCCTTTCTCTGCCCTAGAACACCACGAGTGCACACCTTAACCCCTTTCTTTGCCCCAGACCACCACGAGTGCACACCTTAACCCCTTTCTCTGCCCTAGACCACCATGAGTGCACACCTTAACCCCTTTTCCGTCCCCCGATGGTCAGCATTATCATGTACAGATTTATGGCCAATGACACGCCAAAAGTCTTGGTAAGAAGCGGATATTTGGGGAATGAGAGACCACATGAAAGTTACTGGGGTCCAGTGGCGCTGAGTGTCTTGACGGGAGAGCCACCAGCGGCAACCCGTCTTGTTGGGAGTGTGGCCCCCCCACCAGTGGCGTCCAGTCTCTTGGTGGTTGGAGATCCACCGCTGGCGCCCAGTCTCTTGGTGGCGGGAGACCCCCCGCTGTCGCCCAGTCTCTTGGTGGCGGGAGACCCACCGCTGGCGCCCAGTCTCATTGGTGGCGGGAGACCCACCGCTGGAGCCCAGTCTCTTGGTGGTTGGAGACCCACCGGTGGCGCCCAGTCTCTTGGTGGTTGGAGACCCACCGGTGGCGCCCAGTCTCTTGGTGGTTGGAGACCCACCGCTGGCGCCCAGTCTCTTGGTGGTGGGAGACCCACCGCTGGCGCCCAGTCTCTTGGTGATGGGAGACCCACCGCTGGCGCCCAGTCTCTTGGTGGTGGGAGACCCACCGCTGGCGCCCAGTCTCTTGGTGGTGGGAGACCCACCGCTGGCGCCCAGTCTCTTGGTGGTGGGAGACCCACCGCTGGCGCCCAGTCTCTTGGTGGTTGGAGACCCACCGCTGGCGCCCAGTCTCTTGGTGGTGGGAGACCCACCGCTGGCGCCCAGTCTCTTGGTGGTTGGAGACCCACCGCTGGCGCCCAGTCCTCTTGGTGGTGGGAGACCACCGCTGGCGCCCAGTCTCTTGGTGGTGGGAGACCCACCGCTGGCGCACAGTCTCTTGGTGGTTGGAGACCCACCGTTGGCGCCCAGTCTCTTGGTGGCGGGAGACCCACCGCTGGCGCCCAGTCTCTTGGTGGTGGGAGACCCACCGCTGGCGCCCAGTCTCTTGGTGGCGGGAGACCCACCGCTGGCGCCCAGTCTCTTGGTGGCGGGAGACCCACCGCTGGCGCCCAGTCTCTTGGTGGCGGGAGACCCACCGCTGGCGCCCAGTCTCTTGGTGGTTGGAGACCCACCGCTGGCGCCCAGTCTCTTGGTGGTTGGAGACCCACCGCTGGCGCCCAGTCTCTTGGTGGTTGGAGACCCACCGCTGGCGCCCAGTCTCTTGGTGTGGTGCTCAGTGTTGAGGGCAACAGCCTGGGCTGGAGGTCGGCAGCCGGCAAAGGTCATGGACCAGCACTGGAACTGGTCATGGATATAAGAAGAAGGTCAATGGGGTACAGACTGACCTTCCCACACCCATGGAGGAGCCCACACCCTTTTTCCTTATGGTAGTGCAGACACCAGTTGGTCCCTGGCGGCCATGTTGGGCCCCGGGCTCCTCTTCAGTATGCCTCCCCCGTGTCGGATTCATGCCGCTGGTTTACATGGTGCATTATAGACGGAGATGAGGAAGATCTACGACGGCTTCTTTTTTTTTTACACCTCCTCGTTGCAGAAGGAGCCGCCTGATCGATTTTTCCTGTTTTCTGAAGAAAATGAGAACAAAAACCAGAACATTTATTCCAGGGGATTGTTGTGTTGTCAGTCACGCCGCTCTCATCCGCTCTGTTTAACATGCTAGTCCTGGAAATTATCTCAGGTGTTGTCAGGAGGAATGGAGGGAGATGATACGAGGGCGGCGGCGGTGCGCGCTCCTCATAAAGCATCGGCCGCCGAGATGAAACCATTTATCAGAGCAATGAGCAGCCATCATTTGTTGGGACAGGCTGGTTTTGCATCTGGAGGAATAAAAAAAAAAAAAAAATTCTATTATTTTCATGTGGGAGCCCAAGGAGCGCGAAGACATCATCGAGCTGCCGCCGCCGCCGCCGCCACCCGTGATTTGTCACCCGACTCATTTGCTGCTTTGTTTTTGGGGGGATGTCAAATTACCTCTCGGAGCTGAGGAATGGGCGGGAAAAAAAAAAAAGCCTAACAAGATGCGCCGGAATAATCAGATGACAGGATGATATTGAATTGCCCTGCCGCTCGTGATGTTCCTAAGGTGCGCCTGTCACCGAGACGCGGGCGGCGGCCATATTGAGAAGTGATCATGGGAATGGAAGATGTCATTATTAGCGGGGTCTGGGAGAGAAGCTATTGATGCATGAGGCAGCGGCTCCTCTGTCATAGCGGTACCCAGGCCGTGTCTATCGGGCTTAGGGCAGGTACCCTATGCACAGCTGGGGTTACCCAGGCGGGGGGGCACTACTTGGACAGTGGCTCAGCGGTTAACACAGTGCAGCACGGTGGCTCAGTGGTTAAAACGGTGCAGCCCATGGCTCAGTAATTAGCACAGTGGCTCCATGGTAAGCACTGTGGTTAGTACGGTGGCTCAGTGGTTAGCACAGTGCAGCACGGTGGCTAAGTGGTTAGCAAAGTACAGCCCATGGCTCATTGGTTAGTACGGTGGCTCAGTGGTTAGCACTGTGGTTAGTACGGTGGCTCAGTGGTTAGCACAGTACGGCCCGTGGCTCAGTGATTAGCACAGTGCAACACAGTGGCTCAGTGGTTAGCACAGTACAACCCGTGGCTCAGTGATTAGCTCAGTGGTTAGCACTGTAGTTAGTATGGTGGCTCAGTGGTTAGCACAGTACAGCCCATGGCTCAGTGGTTAGTATGGTGGCTCAGTGGTTAGCACTGTGGTTAGTATGGTGGCTCAGTGGTTAGCACAGTATAGCCCGTAGCTCAGTGATTAGCACAGTGGCTCAGTGGTTAGCACAGTGCAGCACGGTGGCTCAGTGGTTAGCACAGTGCAGCACGGTGGCTCAGTGGTTAGCACAGTGCAGCACGGTGGCTCAGTGGTTAGCACAGTACAGCCCATGGCTCAGTGGTTAGTATGGTGGCTCAGTGGTTAGCACTGTGGTTAGTATGGTGGCTCAGTGGTTAGCACAGTATAGCCCGTAGCTCAGTGATTAGCACGGTGGCTCAGTGGTTAGCACAGTGCAGCACGGTGGCTCAGTGGTTAGCACAGTTCAGCACGGTGGCTCAGTGGTTAGCACAGTGCAGCACGGTGGCTCAGTGGTTAGCACAGTACAGCCGTTGGCTCAGTAGTTAGCACTGTACAGCCCGGTGGCTCAGTGGTAAGTGCTATTGCCTTGTATCCCTGGGTTCCTGGCTTCCAATCCAACCAAGGACAACATCCGGCTGTCCATCGCCCCATGGCCCCCGGACTCCTCCTTCGGACGGTAGTTTTGTTCTCCAACCTCTGTCTCTGGTTGAGTCCCCCTTTATAATATCCATATTGCCTAATATATGGCATGACTGGGGGTTCTCTGAGCTCGGCCTCCCCCTTCGTGGTGGGTCCCCTCTTTGTAATATCCATATCCCCTAATATGGAAGGCGTTCTATGGGCCTCCCCCGTTGAGGCGGGTCCCCCCTTTAGCCGCCTCTTCTTCTTACCGTCCTGACACCAGCGGAGCGTGTCCCCCCTACAGGCGCTCCATCTTGTTGCACAAACCTAAATGTGTTTTCCTCGCTCGGGAGCCTCTGAATCCATAGATTTTCCGCTGCATTGACCCCCTTATGCTGAGGCTGATACCGATCACTTGTAGCATAAATGCAAGTGGAAAACCTAAAGAGTCAAGTAAAGCGGGAGCCCCCCGGCCAAATTTTTGCCCGCAAAATAAAAATTTGTTCTGAAAAAATTTAGGTCTAAAGGTAAGAAGACCAATGGGGGGGGCCGGTGGGGGCCCGGCAGCCGGGGGGGGCCGGTTACTTGTGCGGCCTTTTGGGGGCCATTGCCGGGGGCTGAAAATCGGGGGCCGACAGGAGGGCCTTTTGTCTTAATAAAACCCCCTGACAAGGGCCCTAATTAAAGGAGTCCCCACCCCCGGCTAACGAGACGGAGGGGGCCCCTTGGTGCGGTCAGGTCTTCCCCATTTGGGCCTTTTTTCCTTTCGTTTTATTGTTTTCCCCCCCAAAAAAAAGGGAAGGAGGGGGCCGGGCCCCTGACAGGAGGCCCCTTTTGAAAAGGGCGGGGGGGGGAAAGAGGAAAAGGAAAGGAAAAAAGGCGTCCAGATAGAGGAGACCCAGAACCCGGGGAGTATAGGGCAGAACGGGAGCGGAGGAATGGAGGAGCGTACAGAGAGAGGAGAGGAGAACCGGAGTATGGGGCAGAACGGGAGCGGAAGGAAGGGAGGACCCGTACAGGGGAGAGGAAGAGAAATCCGGGGTATTGGGCAAGAAGGGAGAGGGAGGAATGGGGAAGGGGTACAAAAGAGAGGAGAGCAGAATCCGGAGTATAGGGCAGAACGGGGACGCCGGAAATGGAGGAGGCTTACAAAAGGAGGAAAGGGAAACCCCGGGGTAAAAGGGGGCGGGAAACGGAAGGGGGAAAATGGGGGGGAGATTTAAAGGTACAGAAGGGGAAAGAGGAGTTCCCGGGAAAGTTTTGGGCAGAAGGGGGAGGGAGGAATGGGGGAGCGAACAGAAAAGAGGAGAGCAGAAAGGGCCAGGTTAAAAGGGCAGAAACGGGAGGGGGAAGGAGCAAAACAGAGAGAGAAAGAGCGGGAATTCCGGAGTATGGGCCCAGAAAACCGGGGAGGGGAGGAATGGAGGGCTACAGAGGGGAGAGCAGAATCCGGATTTATGGGGCGGGAACGGTGACGGGGGGAAAAGGGGAAAAAGGAGCTTAAAGAGTAGGAGAATCCAGAAATAGGGAAAAAGGGGAGGGGGGGAAAAAAGGAGGAGCGTAAAGAGAAGAGGAAAAGCAAATCCGGATATGGGGCAGAACAGGAGGGAAAGGAATGGGGGCCCCGTACAGTTAGAGGAAGTAAAAAAAACCGGAGTATAAAGGGCAGAAAGGGAGGGGGAGGAATGGGGGGAGCGTAAAGAAGAGAAGAAGAATCCGGAGTTTAGGGCAGAACGGGAGTGGAGGAATGGAGGAGCGTACAGAGAGAGGAGAGCATATAGGGGGTTTTATAGGGGCAGAAAGCGGGAGCGGAGGAAGAGGGAGCTTACCGAAAAGGGAGAAAAAGGACCCGGGTTATGGGGCAAAAAGGGAAAGCGGGGGGGGAAATGGAGGAGCTTACAGAGAGAGGAGAGCAAATCCGGAAAAAATGGGGCCAGAAACCCGGGAGCGGGGGAAATGGAGGGGGAATTAACAAGAGGGGAAGAAGGACCCGGGAGTGGGGGGCCCAGAACGGGAGCGGGGGGAATGGAGGAGTGTACAGAGAGAGGAGAGGAGAATCCGGAGTATGGGCAAATGGGGGAAGGAGCCAAAATGGAGGATGTACAGAGAAAAGGAGAGGAATCCGGATTTAAAAGGGCAAAAACGGGAGCGGAGGGAAAGGGGGAAACCGCAAACCGAGAGAGGAGAATTCCGGGGGTAAGGGCAGAATTTGGGCGAAGGAATGGAGGGGGCGTCAGAGGAGGAGGCAAAACCCGGGGAAGAAATGGGGCAAAGGGGGAAACCCGGCCCGGCAGCGGGGAAGGGAAAGGGAAAGGGCAAAGTGAGAGGAGAGCAGAAACCCGGAGAGTATAGGGCAAAAGGGGAAAAAAAACCCGGGAGGAATGGAGGAGTGTACAGAGAGAGGAGAGGAGAATCCGGAGTATAGGGCAGAAGGGGAGCGGAGGAATGGAGGAGTGTACAGAGAGAGGAGAGCAGAATCCGGAGTATAGGGCCAAAAAAGGGGGGCGGGGGAATGGGAAGGGACGTACAGAAAAGGGAAGGCAAAATTCCAGTAAGGGCAAAACGGGGGGAGGGAGGAAGGGGAGGAGCGTACAGAGAAAAGGAGAGCAAAAATCCGGAGTATAGGCAGAACGGAGCGGAGGGGGGGAGGGAAAAAGGGGAGCTTTTTTTTTTTTTTTACAGAGGGGGGGGGGGAAAAGGAGGGGGGGGGGGAAAATTTTTTCCGGGGGAAGTAAACCCCCAGAACGGGGAGCGGAGGAATGGAGGAGCGTACAGATAGAGGAGAGAGAATCCGGAGTATGGGCAGAAACCGGGGGGGCCGGGGGAAAATGGGGACTTTAAAGAGAGAGGAAGCAGAATCCGGGTAAGGAAGAATGGGGGAGGGGGTGGAAGGGGGGAAAGCGTACAGAGAGGGGAGACCCAGAACCCTAGTTTGGGGAAACGGGAAGGGGGGGAAAATTTGGGGGAGGACCGTACAGTTTGGGGGAGACAAAAATTTCCGGGAGTATAGGGAAAGGAATGGGAGCGGAGGAAATGGAGGAGCTACAGATAAAAGGAAAGGGGCAAAATCCAAAGTAAAAAGGGCGGGAACGGAGGGGAAAGGAAGGGAAAGGAGCGTACAGAGAGAGGAGAGGAAGAGAAAACCCCGAGGTTTGGGGAAGAAGGGAAAGCGGCCGCGGGGGAGGAAAAGGGGGAAGGGGGGGGGGGAGCGTACAGAGAGAGGGGGGAAGGCAGAATCCGGTTTTGGGGGCAAAAAGGGGAAAGGGGAGGAATGGGGGAGTGAAAGAAGAGAGAGGGGAGGAACCCGGTTTTAAGGGCAGAACGGACGGGGGAGGAAGGGAAGGGGGTCAGAGAGGGGGAAAAGCAGAACCCGGGGAAAGTATAGGGCAGAAGGGGGAGGGGAAAAGGAAATTGGGGGGAAAAGGGCAAACGGGAGGGATGGGCAGAATCCGGGTATGGGGAAAGAAGGGGGAGGAGGGAATGGGGTGTTAAACAAAAAGAGGGGGAAGAGGGAAGAGGGGGGGAGCAAGTTTTTCCGGGATTTAAAAGAGAAAAAGGGGGGGGAAAGCGGAAGGAAATTTGGAGGGGGTTTACAGAGGAAGGGGGAACCCGGATTTTGGGGGCGGGAAAGGGGAGCGGGGGAAATTGGATGGAAGGTCCAGAAAAGAGGAAAGAGCAGAACCCGGAGTTATAGGCAAAAGGGACCCCCACGCGAGGGGAGGAATGGGGGAGCGTCCCAGATAGGGGAGGGGAGAATCCCGGAGTTTTTGGGCAAACAGGGGAGCGGAGGAATGGAGGAGCGTACAGAGAGAGGAGAGCAGAATCCGGAGTATAGGGCAGAACGGGAGCGGAGGAATGGAGGAGCGTACAGAGAGAGGAGAGCAGAATCCGGAGTATAGGGCAGAACGGGAGCGGAGGGAAATTTTGGAAAGGAGCTTTAAGGAGGGGAGAGCAAAAGCCCGGGAGTATGGGGGCAGAACCAGGAGCGGGGGAAATTTGGAGGAGCTTTCAGGGTGGGGAAGAGGAAAATCCGGAGTATGGGGCCCCAAAAAACGGGGGACCCGGGGGGAAGGGAGGGCGTAAAAGAGAGAGGAGAGCAAACCCCGGATTATAAAAGCAAGGGGAGCGGGGGAAAATGGAGGGGCGTACGGGAAGAGGAGGGGGAAACCCGGGAGTATAGGGCAGAACAGGAGCGGAGGAATGGAGGAGCGTACAGAGAGAGGAGAGCAGAAATTTCCGGGAGTTTGGGGGCAGAATGTAAAGGGGAGGAATGGAGGAGGGGAAACGGGAGAGAGGAAAGAGAGAGGGGGAAAAGGCAGAATCCGGAGTATAGGGCAGAACGGGAGGGGGGAAAAGGAAAATTGGAGTAGCGTACCGAGAGAGGAGAGGAGAATCCGGAGTATAGGGCGGGAAGGGGGAAGCAGAGGAATGGGAGCGTACAAAGAGAGGAAAAGGCAAACCCCGGGTTGGGGCAGAACGGGGGGCGGGGGGAAGGGGAGGAGCAACAGAGGAGGAGAGCAGAACCCGGGGAAGTATGGGGCAGAAAGGGAGGGAGGAAAGGGAGGAGCGTACAGAG
>JAODAL010049934.1:0-27804 GCA_025379985.1 Phyllomedusa bahiana | reverse complement strand
ATATGTTGGTTTTTCGGCAGTTTTAATATTTTGAATCTGCTGAAAATCTGACAGTACCCTGTGCTTCATAGATAGCAATGAAAAACCCATGCTGTAGTCTATACAGCACGTTTTTACCATCGTGTTCCAAATCTGATGGAATATGCAACATGTTTTATATTCCACTAGATTCTGCTTGGATTTGCCATCGGCCTCATACATTCAATGTACGGGGCCTACTGCAAATCTGAAAACCAACCGCACCTTTTGCGCAAAACCATGGCCAGCATTAAAAAAATGCAGTCGGATTTCCGATGGTATTTTGTCATGTGCTGTGTAGACCTAGCCTTTGTCTTTTCCCACACTGATTGTAAGCTCTTGCGAGCAAGGTCCTCACACCTCCTGCTTCATCTGTTAATATTAGCTTTGTTATTATGTAATGTTTGGTTTTGTCTGTACCTTATGTATATTTCTTTTAATTATTTTCCTCCTGTCTTTCTCATACACCGCACATTTGGACTGTTTCCTATAGTCAGCAGTGCCTCTGTTCTTTCCATACATTACTCACATTTTCTCACCCCTCCTCTTTTCTCTCACTCTCTTTCTAAATATGTAATGTGTCTTTCCTTCTCCTCCCTGCTTATGTGAATTTTTATTTTCCAATGTGATTTCCCCCATCCTTCCTACAAAGATGATGTCAGATGCAAGGATTTTTTTTATAGCATCCAGATTTCAATGAATATAGTGTTGTACTGGAATAAAAACTGTAATGTCCGAAATAACCTTGACAATATCCAAAAATACCTCAGCATTTTTCCAAATGGTTTTAGAATTTGATATATTTGGGTATTTTTCCTTGTGGCCTCTAATCTGGCTGGTCATAAAATAGCTCAGTCAAATGAGTGTGTTAGTAATATAGAAAAAGAGGGTAAGTAGCTGTTGGACACCTCTTATTGTGGTATAAACAAAGGATCAGATAAGTAAAAATGTTGTTCAATGTTAAATAGGGAGTCAGAGCGAGCAGAAAATGGTCTGCCAGCAATTTTTAAATACCGTCTAAAAGCATATAACAAGTACCAGCGCCAATACGTTCTTTCAACAGCGAGGTGTTACGGGTAAACTCTGCCATAACCCGTATGTATGTAAAATCACAGAAAATAAAAGCTTGTTATACACCATCGCACTACCCTAACCTGTAAATCACAAAATAGTGAGAGCAATTTAAAAGATCCCGTCCTATGTGACAGTATATTAATGAAAGATAAGAAGGCTTCCAGCTGCCACGTCTGCCGTTTTATCACTTCCTGCCTGTAGTGCTAGTGAAATTTGTGACTATTTGATGTCATAATTTCCATTTCTTGTATATTAAACTAATTATAATTTCCCTTGTTGTATCACAAGTTATAATCACACAGGCTTGCATACCTCTGTTTAGCTCTCAAGCCTACAGACTTCAGTTAATTTACGATCTGAGGGGGGTCCACATCGTCTGGTTTCGGAGTGATTCTGTATTCTCTTATCTTAGTCTCAGGGAGCTGGCCCCTCCATGATACAAGATGAGGTCATACAAAAGAACTTTGTATTCTAAGTAGACACAATACGTAGGAGGTGTATGCCAGTTTTTTTGTTTAAGACATATAAGAGCCAGAGAGGCTTTGGTGAAATTAGAAGCTGGAACCCAGGGCTGAGGACGTTCTCGCTGGTGTTGGTCCCTGGAGTTCCCTGTTTCCGCCATTAAGCTTCGCATGGCTGAAGTTATAAAAAAAAAAAACAGGTGATATAAGCTCTTAGGTGAAGTAAGTATTTAACCTTTGTAAATACATATTTAGCAAAACTGTCCCCAATGTCACACTATTTTCTGTAACCAGTTTATTCTTACTTATATGTTATATTTTTTGTTAAATAAAATTGTGTTGCACCCTGACTGATTGGCCTTCTTTAAAGTTGTACCTAAAACCTGTATTGAAAAATTTGGCAAAACACTACCCTATGAAGGAAGTGATAAAACCACCGTCTTTGAACACTCTTTTGCATTGTTTATACAATACAGAATGATGTACTAATGATTGCGTCCCCTAAGTGTGTATGGTGTAATATATATCATATTTAAACACTTTTTTTAACCACTTTTTTTCACTTTTACATTTATACTCCCTAGGGTACATGACCACCACTTTTATTATTTTTTTTTTTTCAGTTGCAAAATGGCAAACGGGGGGTGATTTTAACTTTTATATCTATATATTATATATACATATATATATATATATATATATATATATATATATATATTATATATATTTATATATTATATATCATATATACTAATATATATATATTATAAATAATATTAATTCATTATACACCTCTGATTGTTATAAACATGCAAGGGTTTTTTAAGACTGTGTTTACATATATCATATTTAATATGTTATTTATTTATATATATATTATATATATATATATATATATAATATATTTATATATATATATATATATATACATTTATATATATATATATTGTGAGCTTGCACAGCTCTGGGATCACCGCATGATGCTTTCAGGCATGAGACAGAGGCAGAAGTCAGGTACAAACGGTTGCTTGGCTCCGTGGATTTATTTTATATAGCAGAACAAAACGGATGGCAAACATGCACAGCAAAAACATAAACAAAATACTTGCTCCTCTGAGCGCTTACTAAGAGAGGTGTAGTTCCCTTACTATCACCTTGTTGGTCCTACACTGGCTTCCCCCAGTGTGAACACCTCCAGCCCAGAAGGTAGACTGGAGGTACAGCCGACGCCCAGTCAGCTTACCTGCTGACCTTTTTATATGCTGGGAAAACCCGGGGGGTGGAGCCTGGGGAGAAGCACCCCCCCGGGCTCTATGCTTATCCCAAATGAAAGGCCGACCCAGGAATGGGGTACCCCGTGCTAAGGATAAAACTAGGTCGACAGTTTTTATGTGACTTATTTATCATCCCTTTTCACCCCACCAAGGCTCCTTACTTTGGTGGCAGCATCTTGGACTCCCCAGAATATGCCCGAACCTGGTGGGATATAACTCCCTTGTAGACCTTCCCAGCGGGCGGTTTTAAAAAAATATTATATATTATAATATATATAAAAAATTTATATATATATATATATATATAGTGGCGAGGGACCTTAGGCGGTAAAAGGGTTTTCTGCCCTAGATGAATAATGGTTTTAATATGGGAGATTTGTAAGCAACGAGCCACCAGGATTACCTGGCCTTGGTGGAATAGGAGCCATCTATATCTGTCTACAGCCACAGTAAGTGGTTGGCAGCCGTTTATAACTTGTGTGGCTGTCTCAGCCATTTCTGGGTCGGTCTTACAGGGGGTTAAAAACATGTTGGGTGTTGCTCCCTTTCAAGGACAGGTTTTGGAAGGTCTAGGGAAAGGGTTGGTGTTTGGGAGGGTCTGTACCTAGAGTGGACGCAGAGGACGGGGGAGGCTCGTGCCCCAGAGGGTTGAGGGGAAGCCTGGAAACCCGTGGTGACGGTAAAAAAAGTGTGCTATTTGGGTGAAATTTGGTTCAACCACAGGTAGAAGGTCTCTTAGTTTAAAAATTTGTGGCAGACAGCCCAGGATTTTGTTTTTTTGAACCCCGTTTATTTCCTGTCCTGAATAAAGTGGTGGGATTGATATGAAGAGAAACCCCGGTCCAGTGCCATTCCCCTTACCCAAAGCAGCGATCTCTGAGCTAAGAAACCCCCGGGACAGGCCAAGACGCCGCCCAAGCGTGTGTGAGGCGCTACAATATATATTCCTTACATACTCTAAATTGGAATAAAAAGTGATAAAAAAATTGCATCTGTCTACAAAATGGTACTAATAAAAGTACACTTTAGCCTGCAAAAAATGTGCCGTCACTCAGGTCCATAGGTGGAAGTCCAAAAAAATATTGGTTGCAGAAAATGGTGCTGCCATGCAAATTTAAGAAATAGAAAAGGTTTTGATTTTTTTACAATACTGAAACATAAGAAAAACCCTACATTTTTGGTGTCACCAGAATTGTATCAACCTGCAGAATACAGATAACACATGACCCTAGGCAATGCCTACCCTTTGTTACCCTTGACCAATTTCCAAACCCCAGATCCCTTCCCCAAGGAAGACACCGAGACCTAGGTTGGATAAAATGGCCACAGCAGCCGTTTATTTAACAGACAAACATAACAAACATATTGCAAATGAGTATAGCCAAATACCAATTTGCCCAAAACCCCAACTCCCACAACCTTCCAGCACTTTCCCAAACATCCATGAGAACCAACTTGGGGCTGAGGTCCTTGGAGCCATGATAAACCATAGGACCCAAGCCTGGCGACATCCTCCTCTTCTCATCGTAGTCTTTTACCCCCAGCCATCACCCCCGCCTTCAGGGCACCAAAAGCCACCTCAGGCGGCTAACCGTACAGTAACCTGCTCCCAAGGACGCTGCCCTGTGGAGCCCGAACCTTCGCCAGCCCTGTCCAACCAAACACTGGGAGCCAAGCTGAGCCTGACTCCTCCACAACTTTCCACCGACTCCAAGGACCCCAACCCGCCAGCTACTGTGACATCTGTCACCACCACCGATCCATAGTTCGGTCAACTTGATCAGACCTCCTGCTAATAATCCCTTAACCTACCAAAAAGAGAGAGGGAGGATGGGACTGCTTCCTTACTGCTGTCCGCGCGACTGTTCCCGTGCGGCACGGGGTTCGGCTATATATCCCGGCTCCTGCCCGCACGCCGGGCGCGTGACTCCGCCCCCTGACCTGACGCAACGGCCGACGCGCCGGGTCATGTGGGGCCTCCCATTAGGGCTGCGCACCCATGTCCGGCCCCGGTCTTGACCCTAGGCAATGCCTACCCTTTGCTACCCTTGACCACCTTCCAAACCCCAGATCCCTTCCCCAAGGAAGACACCAAGACCTAGGTTGGATAAAATGGCCACAGCAGCCGTTTATTTAACAGACAAACATAACAAATATATTGCAAATGAGTATAGCCAAATACACATTTGCCCAAAACCCCAACACCCAAAACCTTCCAGCACTTTCCCAACATCCATGAGAACCAACTTGGGGCTGAGGTCCATGATAAACCGTAGGAGCAGAGCCTGGCGACATCCTCCTCTTCTCACCGTAGTCTTTTACTCCCAGCCATCACCCCCGGCTTCAGGGCACCAAAAGCCACCTCAGGCGGCTAAGCGTACAGTAACCTGCTTCCAAGGATGCTGCCTGTGGAGCCCGAACCTTCGCCAGCCGTGTCCACCCAAAAACACTGGGAGCCAAGCTGAGCCTGACTCCCCCACAACTTTCCACCGACTCCAAGGACCCCAACCCGCCACAGCTAGCGATCATGACTCCTCATGATCGCGACGCCCCCCACAGCCCCAAGGCCCGCTCCAAGCCCTCACGTATGTCTAAAGACCACAGATCCACCCCGACGACGTTCAGGTGAACGCCGTCTCTCCTCCAAAACTCCCCCGCACCCGGTTCCAACTCCCTATGCCGAACCACAAAACCCCCATTTCTAGAAACAAAAGACGCCACCGCTCTGTTTACTTTAATTCGTGCCCTATTGATCCCCTCCAATGAATCAGCATGCCTCCACGATAGCCTAGGCACAATGTCTGACCATAGTGTCACCATCCCCGGGTATAGGGACCATAGCTTCAGGAAGTCATACCGTATGTCCCTAATCAACTCCCTAATGGGACACAAACCCAAATCGTTACCCCCAACATGGAAAACGACCATATCAGGGGCCCGGTCCCATGAAGCAAATAGCTGAAACTCCGGTAGGACCTGACTCCATCTAAGTCCTCATTTTCCGCTCCACCGGACTATCGCCACCTCTTCCGGGATACCCAGTTGCCGACCGCTCGCAGCACTGCACGCTCCGCTCCCCAGTGCACAAACGAGTGGCCGAAGATCCAAATTAAACGACACCCTGAAATGAGAGAAACACAACAAACAACAGAAAACACCAACACATGTTACACCACCCGTGTCACTGCCTTCCTTTACAAAGAGCCCTGTATCAAGTGCGGGCGAATATATAACTTATACCGATCCGACTCCCACCTGCCTATTTTTTTAACCGCCTCTGCATCTAACCCCCACCCTGCCGCTTCCGTGGCAGCACCGATTCTGAAGGAATGTGGCGCAAAATGAGTCGGATCCAGTCCCAATTCTTCTAAACAGCGACGAAAAATCGCTGAGAATTGAAACCGGGACAAGAATTTTCCATCTGCATGAGTCAACAAGGGACCCTGTCCCCCACCGTAATGTCGCCGGTACCCTGTAAAACACCGAACTGGGCACATAGGGGAACCTATGACCACTCCCAACCGCAATGTTTTCCCCTTTCCAAGCTGATCCGTTTTCGACTTCCGTATCCGAATTATCAGACAACCCTCCCGGAGTTGCACATCTTCGCACCTTAATCCCCCTGCCACCGTCCTACTTGGACTACCCAACACCCCAATTCGTAACGCGCCAAAAAAGGCCAAAGAAAAGGCAAGACGAAAAAGAACGACCTCGAACTCCGAATCGCATACCCCCTCCAACTTATCCCCTAGCCGCTCCAGCTGCTGAAATACCACAGGGCTACGCCTATCCCCCACCGTCGTGCCTCGCCTATAACCCTTTAACACCTGTACAACAGCAAAAACCTTGGTTACATCCACCATGCCCCGGGCCTTAAAGTTGAAAGCCAAACCTGACACGAACCGTGTCACCTTCGACACCGACCAACCGCTATTAGCCGCATGACCAATGAAGCTGAAGAGAGCAGCCGCTCTCTCTCCATCCGAAGACAACGGCCCTACCCCCGCCAACCACTGCTCCCACAACACCCATGACGCTGCGTACGATTCCCAGGTCCCCCTAGCTAACGATGACCTGAACAGTTGGGTCGCGGAACTGAAACCAAGGTCCATAGCTCCTCTGGCAACACCAACCCCTCCGACGCTGCCTCCGGTGCCAACTCCTGAAAACGATCCAGCTGCAAGCTAGATAGAGCGTCAGCTAAATCATTCTGTACCCCCGGTACATGCATAGCCACCACCCACATATTCAATCCCAGGCACCATAAAACCAACCGTCGCGGTAAACAGAGAACCGGGGGGGAAGAGGCCGACAGAGAGTTAATGGCCTGCACCACCCCCAGGTTATCACAATTGAAGCAAATTTTCTTGTTCACGAAACGTTGACCCCAAATCTCAACCGCTAGTACTATCGGAAACAACTCCAGTAACGCTAACTTTTTAACCAACCCCGATTCTACCCACCCCTCCAGCCAACGTCCTGCGCACCATTCCCCCTGACAATATGCTCCGAATCCCACACTTCCTGCGGCATCTGTAAACACCTCGATGTCCGCGTTGCTAACCGCCTTGTCCAAAATGATCGACCGCCCATTATAACCCTCTAAAAATTAACTCCATACCCTCAAGTCCTCCTTCATACCTGCCGACAACCTAATGAAATGATGCGGGGCCTGAACCCCCGCCGTCGCTTGTGCCATGCGCCGCGAGAACACCCTGCCCATTGGCATTATCCTACAAGCAAGGTTACGTTTTCCCAACAGGGACTGCAACTCCCGCAGCGTCACCTTCTTGCATGATAATAACCTGGCAATTTCCCTTCTCATGTCCCCTAACTTTTCCTCCGGAAGGCGACATTCCATTAAAACCGAATCAATCTGAATCCCCAAAAAATTAATTGTGGTGGTCGGGCCCTCAGTTTTATCCGGGGCTAACGGAACCCCAAAATGCCCCGCCACCCATTGCATTGATGCCAACAGCGAACCGCATACCTCTGAGTCCGCTGGGCCAATGCACAAAAAATCATCCAAGTAATGAATGACGGATGATAGTCCCGACACGTCCCGCACCACCCATTCCAAAAAGCAACTGAATGCTTCGAAATAAAAACATGAGATCGAACAACCCATAGGTAAACACTGATCGACAAAAAACGACCCGTCCCAATAACATCCCAACAGCCGGGCACTTTCGGGGTGCACCGGCAACAAGCGAAATGCGGATTCAATATCCGTTTTTGCCATGAGAGCCCCCCGGCCGTATACCCTCAGCCACCGTAGCGCGGCATCAAACGATGTATAGACCACGGAACATAGTTCCGGGTCAATGCCATCATTGACCGATAACCCTTTTGGGAAGGATAGATGATGAATTAAATGGAATTTCTTTGGCTCTTTTTTTTGGAACCACTCCCAACGGGGAAACCACCAAATCTGGTGCAGGCAAAGATGCAAATGGGCCCGACATCCGTCCCATTGCGACCTCCTTTGCCAACTTGTCCGCTACCACACCCGGGTGTAACAGAGCCGACCGCAAATTCTTCGTCGAAAAGGGGACCTCATGGGCAGGCGATGGGATCTGAAAGCCCTCGCCAAAACCTCCCCTTAATAACTCCGCCGCCTCCCGATTTGGGTACCTATTTAGGTACGGCTCCATCGCGACCAGACTCACTGGCGTCGCCCCCTTGCTGAAAGCCTGTCCCCTTCCCTTTTCCCTTTCGCAAACAACGAGACACGCCGTGGGAAGCGGCGCTGCAGACTACGCAAACGTGCTTAAACCGGTAACCTGACCCGAACCTACATTGGTTCTCTATGAATTGCCAGCAGACCCCCACCTTGAATCCCCCCTTGTAACTACTCCCACACGACCCGGTACCCCCCTGCTGCCTGGGGACACCAGGTCCTCCCTGAAAGGGCTGGCCGAATCGCGTCGGACCATAACCCTCAGCCACAACCCGATGTCCTTTTGGTCCCATCGGATGGATGGCCTAACCGCTTTCCTCTGACGAAATTGTTCGTCATAACGGAGCCAAGCCTGGCCCCCATAAACCCGTTGCGCCTCCCCTATGGAGTCTAAATAGCAAAACAGCCCGGAACAATTTTCGGGATGTTTTTCGCCGATCATGCTGGCCAATATTGAAAAGGCCTGCATCCAGTTCTGGAAGGTCTGCGGTATCAACCGCCACCTCCGCTTTTCCTCCTCCTCCTTCTTGCTCTCATCTCTTTTTCCCTTCGCTAAATTAAATTTCTCCAGAGGCAAAAGGGAAAAAATCTCGACGTACTCGTCCTGCCAGATTTTTTCCTTTACCTCCTTTTTGAGATGAGCTCCCAATGGGCCCTCAAAACAAACGTATACCTCACCCCTGGCCCTATCATCTAGACGCACACTATCCACCGTATCCTGCTCCGTTTGAACTGATACGGTTACTCCCGCCCCGCTACGCGCCACGACTCATCTGCCCAAATCCCCCAATCCCATTGGGGAAGGTAAAAGGCCCCCCGGCGCTACACCCCAAGCCGATAATGGGGCCACCCGATCCTGGAAACCATGCTAAAAATTCCCGCAGACTACTAGCGAGCTCCTGCCACGCAGGACCCCCTTCCCCCGACGGAGCTAAATCCGACGCCAACATCTGCGACGCCCGCCCCGGCGGAGACAAGACAGACAAAGACGTAGACTCACCAGGCTGCACGGGAGCGGTGATCCTGCTAACCGCGCTGCCTGATCCCAGAAGCCTCTCTCCATGTCCTCGATAACCGCCGTCACCGCTCCTCATCTCAAAGTCCATACGTGGTCGATCCTGCACGACATGGACCTCCGACCGCCGACGAGTCCCCAAATCCCTCGACGGAGGACCCCCAAGTGGGCCCCCTATACGCTCCTCCGGCACCAGCCCGCCAGGATCAGCCATCCACGATCCGTCCCTCGAACGACCGCTGATCCCCATCATGGAATCCTCCGGCTCTGCCTCACGCTGTCGCTCCCTGGCGGATCCCCCGACCGGAACATCGCCAAGGGAACCCGCCGCTGCTGGAACCATGAAGACTGGAGCCACAGCCGGTGCCACCCCCGGACTGGGCTGGCGCCTACTGCGCTCCGTTGGGCCCGCCCGCCGAGATGGACCGCCCAGACAATCGCGCTGCCCGACCCGGAGGGGCTCCGCCGGCGAACACGGGCCCTGGGGGTCACCTCAGGGCTCAACCGCTCAGGAGGGCGGGTCCTGCGCCTAGTCTGCGCCTCCGGACCAGTACCCTCAAGCCATATCACCCCCCAGCGCGCCACGCACCTGCCGCTCCAGCCAAGCGGGCCGCGCTCGTCAGCTGCACTCCTGAGCTGTGACAACAGCTCCTCAATGCCGTCGGTGCCTGCCATTATACACGATACCGCCAGGAACAGCGCGCGACAGCAAGCACTCACTGCTTCCTTACTGCGACTGTTCCCGCGCGGCGCGGGGTCTGGCTATATATCCCGGCTCCTCCCCGCACGCCGCGCGTGTGACTCCGCCCCCTGACCTGACGCAACAGCCGGCGCGCCGGGTCATGTGGGGTCTCCCATTAGGGCTGCGCCCCCATGTCCGGCCCCGGTCTTCACTAATAATGAAGAGTGAACGTCGTGATAACAAACCCCCACAAACATGGCGCAAGTACATTTTTTTCACATTTAACCCCATTTATAATTACAGTATATTCTATGGTACAATCAATGACATCATTAGAAAGTACATCTTGTCCTGCAAAATGAAAGCCCTCAAATATCTATGTAGATTGAAAAGTGAAAACGTTATGACACTTGGAAGGAGGGGAAGAAAAAACTTAGAGCCAAATTATTATGACCGGCTATCAGGAAGGGGTTAATACTCTGGAACTTAGTATTGGAACAGGTGCACAGTATAAAATTATCAGTTATCCCCAGGCCAGGCCATAAAGAAATTCCTAAATTGATTGGGTTGCTGCGTGCAAATTCCAATATCAGCAGAACACTACTAACTAAAAAACTAAAAAAAAACTAAATCAAAAGGCATATAGGAATTTTTGAAAAAGCATTTCTGCTACTTAGGATACATGAAAAATTTTGAGGTTTTTAGTTCACATCAAAAGTGCTTAAGCCCACCTCCCAATCAGCAAGGGGACCACAAATGCAGGTGGGAACCTACTCTATTAATACCTCTCTTTGGGGCCTGTTCAGACCTCCATACTTCAGAGAGTGAAGGCTCCAGCTATAAGGTACACTGCATTGATTTAAAACCTGTGAAGGTGGGTGGAGTGCGAAAAACCAACAAGGAGGCAGCCACTCCCCCATACGGACAATCTAGAAAACAATATTTGGTTTTGCACATCCAAAAAACTTTTTTGAAAGTTTGCTGCAGGGCCTGGCCTGAGGGCACAGGATGGCTGACTGACCACATGAAGTTGTTGTATGAGTTGCTGTGTGGCCTGTGGGCACAGGATGGCTGACCACATAATGGAGAGATTTTAGGAATTATATAACCTTTCCATTATGTGGTCAGCCATCCTATGCCCCCAGGCCACACAACAACTCATATAACAACTTCATGTGGTCAGTCAGCCATCCTGATCCGTGCCTCTCTGATGATATAGCAGTGTGCTGCGCTGCTCACACTAGTGGCTGCAGTGAGGAAACTGACTGGGTGAGAGGTAGGGATGAACTGGGAGACGTCATGTGCGGTGCTGAAACTACATTTCCTAGTGGGAAACAGAGGAGAATGACTGAGGTCCGGGATATGCCTGCTTTCATTGCCATATCGTGCTCTGTCTGTGCATGAGTCTATACAGTGCAGGCAGGTTGGCTATAAAAGGTTAGGCAGGGGCAAAGTCATAGTTTAAATACAGTTCCAAACTCCTGTATTAACTGGACAGGGTAGACAATAACTTATAATGAAATGCAGAGGTTATTGATACAAGTACATGCACAGGTGCATAAAATACAAAAGCAAAAAGTACTACTACTGAAGTTTTCTGCAATACAAATGAGGTAGGCACAAATAGATCCAGCAGCGAGAGTACATAAAATACAAGGAGATATAAGGAAATCTATGCAGGGTGTGACCATGTCATTAATATATAAATGAGGAATATAAGATATACAACATAACAATGAAAAATTAAAAATGTACCTAAAAAAGTGTTGAACAAAATATGCTACAGATAATCAGCACATACAGTGAATGTTATACATAATAAAGATGAACCTATAAGGTGAAGGTGATAGTGGTTACACTGTAAAGAATATAAAGGACATATTAATGTAAACATAAGTGATATAAAAGCAGTATAAAGTTGTGGGCACATGTGTTAGGTGTTGCGAGTGAGGAATTCTCCTGCCATTTCATCTTCTCCAGCTTGGATTAGATCATATAAGCCTGCTGCTATGTGACTGCCTCAAACAACTCTCTGGATAATTAGTTGACCATCCACACATGTGATTATGTGTGAATGATTGATTGCTAGCCTTCTATAAAGCACAGTTTAGCTGTGTGGCTGGTTGCTGTTTATGTTAGTAACTGAGATAATGTGCCTTGTGAGCTTGTTGCATTCAGTCCTCTTTTGGTTAAGTTACCTGTTCCCAGTTATTAGAGCCCTGTCTGAATTAGTCACTTGTTGCTTCTGTTTTGCCCTGTTTCAGTCTAGCAGTGTGTTCTATTCCTGAGTTTTGAGCTGTTTGTATAGAGCCAGCATATTTAGGGACATAGTCTGGGGTAAGATAAGGTCAGGAGTGTCTTACGGTTAAATTTAGGAACATGTTAAGGACCGTTAGGGAAAGTTAGTTGTTAGGCCGTGTTCACACAGCTTATTCCCGACGGATTTGTGAGCCGTATTGAGCTCACAAATCCGCCGTGAATAAGGGGTGGGGCGGGGGCGGGGCCGGAGCGCGGCGGGGGCGCCGCTCCGGCCCCATAGACAATGCATTGTTTTCGGCGCGTCCGCGCCGTAAATAATGTGCATTTCACTTTCCCCCCCCCCCCCCCCCCGCGGCGGATTCGCCGAGCGGGGAGGAGCGACGGATTCCACTGTTCTCTATGAGAGCAGTGGATTACCGTAATGACAGGGACGGATTGGCGCCGTACTGAAGCGCAAATCTGGCGCGGAGTACGGCGCCAATCCGTCCCCAAATAAGCCGTGTGAACGAGGCCTTGGAGTCAGGTGGTTTTGGTGTCTTGCCTCTGGAGTCAAGTCATTATGCCTCCATCTCCATCCAATGTTCGCATTGTAAGTCCTTGCATTTACTTTTTATGCATGCTTCATTTCTGTTATACATTTTGCTGAGCTCCATACCAACTAGCATTGTTACAGTATATACAGCATAAAATATGAAAAACTAAAAATAATACATAATAACCAATTAATTACCAAAGAAAAAAAAATCAAAAACAATTAGAAAAAGAAGGGCAGTGGGAATAAGGCTCCACATAAAATACTGGCAGAAATGTACTATCCAATTAATAAGGCCATGTGGGAGGTACAGTAAACACAGTTGACAAGTCCAAGAACTTATAATATCAGGGTTTTCCAGCAATCGAAGTTCATGACTGAATTTCTTTAACATGAATACAGATGTCCAGGAAGTGCAACATTCTGGAAAAAAAAGTATGTTTATTGAACATGATAAAGTATCTTAAAATCAAACTAAACTCCAGATCAAATGCTTGGAGAGCCAGTAATCTAAGTTTGACTCAGGTATTCCAGTCCAATGGTGTCACATAAAAGTGAGGGAGGCTGTTGAAAAATATGAAAAATACATCATTGCTGGTAAAAAAAAATGCACCTTTTCAAAAGAGCCAGTCATGTTTTCTATTTGTCTGATTTTCCTGATGTGCATGAGTCCAATCAACAGACTCTACGGAATCTTTTGGATCTCCTCCAGGAGAATAAATGTGGCCCAGATAAACATTAGTTTCCATGTAAAGAATGTTTTCAATTTGTACCTTCGTCCATTTCTCCATTTCCATCTGTGCACGCATTTTTTTAATATAGTCTATCAAGATATCTGTCCGCTCTTGTTTAATCGCCATGGCAGGCAAATCTTTAACTTTGGTAAGAAGAAAGAGTTACAAGAATTCTGAAAAGAATCAGGATTTTCTAATCAAGGAAGTGCAAAAAAGGGGGGAAATGTAGCACTGTGGCCTACGGATTGTATTTGAAGGAGGAAACGTGACGTCATGTGTATTACTATCATAAATTGTCTTCAGACCTCAACTCATTCATTAAAAACAAATTGGATAATCTTTTAACATAAGCCAAGACTTTCAGGGCCATTACACAACAGGAAATTGAAGTTACCCCAACTTTTGACAAAAATACATAAGGACATTGATAACCCCCCTGGAAGGCCAATTGGGGCAGGTTTTGGGAATCTATCTGAAAAAGTCTGAATTTATGTGGACTATTTTCTTCATGGTACATTGCCTTCGTTCTTATCTAACGGACTTTGGTATGAGGGCCTTAAATTCCCCAAAAATACACTTCTCGTCACTTTTGATGAATTGTATTCTGATATACAACATAAGGATGGGACAAAGCGATTGGTCCTCAGTTCTGAGTTTCTCAGATGTCATACCAACACACTGCCTGTGGATTTACTTGATTTTGTTCCCCAACATAATAATTAGCTTTTTGATGGGACATTATCCACAAGTGTCTGGGACTGCAATGGGGGCAAATTGTATTCCATCCTATGCCAACTTTTTCTTAGGGTGGTGGCAGGAGTTCCACTGGTACACTTTGTAAGAGATCAGAACCAAAGCGCTACAGTTCATTGCCATCATTTCATTGATGACATTATATTAGTGCGGCTGGGACCAGCTGGGCACTAAAAAATTGTGAATACTTGATCTCCTAGCTGAGCGTCAACTCCTTGAATATTCATTTGACGTCTAACATTTCAGATTCAATAGTCAATTTCTTGGACGTAACGATCAAGCGGGATGGTGACTATTTGACATAATGTAAGAAGGGGTATCCCCCTTGGACAATTTTTAAGAGTTAAAATAAACCATTCAGAATCAGGTAGCTTCCTGTATGTATATCTTTTCAGTGTCTGCTGCAATTTTGCACTTCTGTGACTTCTGTATTCCTTTCTGCTATGAGCTTCAACTGTTGGAAAACCCTAACACTTTGAGCTCTTGGACTTTGTCAACTGTATTTACTGTTTAATCCACATGGCCTCACTAATTGGATAGTACATCACTGCCAAGATTTTATACGAAACCTTATTCCAACAGCCTTTCTTTTTCTAATTTTGTATTTTCTCAACATTTTTTTCTTTGGTCACCGTATCTATTGTTGTATTATTCATTCGGAGAAGTACTAATATAAACATGAGGGGTGACATGTATGAACAGGGCTGCACCAGGGGCAGTGTTATGCTTCTTATAAAGACCCTGGACTAAAGGTTGATGTTGTTGGAGATAATATATATTGAGTATTCCTGTAATGGTCAGACTTTCCCACCTGATTAACAAAAGATTCTTCTGTATAACTCTAAGCATAGTGGCCAATTCCATCTGAGAGCATGCTGCTTGAAGTCCAGCAATGGTGAGGTACTGTTGGTCATTTTTAAGTTGATGTCCTGGTCTCATGATGTCAAAATGTGAACAGCATGATGAGGAGGATGGTTTAAATCCCAATTCAAATGGATACCCTAAATTCATTTTTATGATTCAGGGATCAAACACCTGTTGTGAATTTTGCCAGTATGTTCCTTGTTTGAAATCAACAAGTTGTGCAAAAAGTACTGAAGAACTGTGCATTCTGAAATTAAGGGATTGTCTCATGTAGTTCATTTTAAAAAAAAAATCAAGAAATGTTATGCTCATCCTGAAATTTCAACCAAAAGCCATTTATCTCTAACTTTTCAGTGTATATATTATGATACTGTTATTTTTGCATTGAAATCTATGAGCAACGTATGTAAACGTAATGGCATATGTTTTTATACGTCAAATATATACGTTTTTGTACGTTTTTCATCAGAAATCATCACATGATAATAAGACATCCTTTTAACAAGAAAAGTATAAGTTCTATTGCTAAAAAAACAGATACAAACATATGCTAACGTAGGTTTTATGTGTACGATAAAAAACCATAGACTTACACAATAAAAAGTATACATTTTTTAGGCATACGTTTTCAAAAACAAAATATTTGCCTATAATGTAAGTTAAAAATGTAGTGTGAAACTAGCCTTGCAGCAGTAACCCAGCATTCTTTATCTTCCTGCTACAAGGTTTTCATCCAAGTATAAGTTCATGGGTGTTGTCAAAGCCAACACCACCGGTGGCACAGCTGTGAATTTTCCCATGTGAATGAATAGTAACACAGATTACATAGAATGAGAGAGTCTGGCAGAGGGTGTATTTCAGCAGGATGAATGGCAGGATTAAGTAGCGTCTAACGGAGCTCTGTACCGTCAAACAACTGTTGATTTTTACGCCCCAATAACCACACCCCATCACTCCCATACACAGGCTGCATTCTGATCCCAACCCAGCTCCAGGGCACAAGTATTTCCAACAGGTCATGTCTTCAGGATTTCCTTAGTCTTACAATGGTGATATCCTTATTGTCTGTATCAGAAATAGTCCTCTCTACGGGATATCCTCCAATCCTGAGCTAATGAGATTACTTGAGGACTGGAGTTAGTTAAGCGTGACTAACAGATATAGTTTAGACAATTACTGAGCCTTTCATGATATCACTGATTGAACTAAACCATGATTTTTTTTCTCTCCTGACCTCCATACTCAATTTTCAACCTACAGACTAGTGTTCAATGTACTTCAGATTCAAATTTGGCTTGTTCCAAATTTGCCAGGATGACAGGAAAATTGTGTGACCAAAAACCAGCCATTATCCAGAGAGGAAAAAGGAAGCATTCTATTCACCGATACAAACATTTTCTTTTTTTTTTGTCTGAAAAAGGCATGTGACTGGACACATAATTTTCAGACCAAAATTTGGACCAGAAAACACTACAAAGGCCATACTTACAACTCAATGGCTGGACTAGACTGAACCCAGCAGCAGGCAACTCTGGCCCATATGCTACTTGGGAAAAATAAACAGGTGCAGCTTATTGCTGAGCAGCAGCTCACACACGTCACCACTAGGGGAACAATTAGATGATAAAAAACTGCACATTAACTTATTACCTGTTCACACCACAATGCAAAAAAGCCACAGTATAATGCATTGGGAGATTGCACAAATGCAAAAATACCGATTAGATAACCACACACATACCCTCCATGCGTGAGGTATAAGGGTATGTTCACATGGCTTATTGCAGCACGTATGGTATGTGGAGTGTTTTGGAGCGACGCGCTCATCGTCTTTCCATAAACATGCATTGTCATCGGCGCGTATTAGTCACTAACAATTGACATGTCACTCATCTCCCCACGCGTACAATACGATCGTATAGTATGCACGGGGGGACAACAAGTAATGCATGGCTCTATGGATTACCGTAATTGCGGCGAAATGCGTGCCAAAATAAGCCGTGTGAACATACCCTAAGGGTGCTCTCACGCACAGCAGTGTTTTTTTATGTATTTTTTGTGCAGAAATGTACAGCATTAATTTTTGTGCCTTTCTGCACAAAAACGCATCTGAAAAACACATCAAAACCATCAAAAATGCGTAAAAAATGCACCTGTTTTTTCGTTGCATTTTTGCCGCATTTTTTGGATTCGTTTTTTTGTGCAGAAAGACATTGCAATTAATGCTGTACATTTCTGCACAAAAAACGCATCCAAAAAATGCACCAAGAAACACATTGTGTGAAAGCACCCTAAGGGGATCAGTAGATAGAAATCAGGGTTTAGTTCAGTTGGTGACATCATGCATTGCTTACTAATTGTTGTAATATACCTCTAAGGTTATGTTCACACGGCTGATTTGGGGACGAATTTCAGTCTGTATTAGGTGCCGTACTGCGCGCAAATACGGCTGAAATCCGTCCCAGTCATTACAGTAATCCACAGTTCTCATAGAGAACTATGGATTCCGTCTTCTCTCCTCGCTTGCGAAATCCAGCGAGCGGGGAGAAAGTGACATGTATATTATCCCGGCGGGATACAAGCCATGGCTAATGAAAATCTATTCGGCCGGCGAGATGCCTGTCCCCACGCCGTAATTGCGGGCGAAATCCGTCCCGCAATTAAGCTGTAAATAAGCCGTGTGAACCTAGCCTAAGGCTAGGTGCTCATTATATTTCTGCCTTCTGTCATGCTGAATACACTAACCCCTTTCCGGCGCATGGTCATAATACCATATAACCATGCCATATACCGCACTGGGAAACCAAAAAAAAAATGAAGTAGAGTGAAAGTAAAAAGAAAAAAGTAATTGTGCCAGTCAACCTGTCATTGGCTACAGCAGAACAAAGTGAAGGTTCTGGAGTAGTCATCTCAGTCTCCTGATCTCAATATCATTGAGCCCCTCTGGGGAGATCTTAAGTGTGCAGTTCATACCAGACAGCCCAGGAATTTACAGGAACTAGAGGTTTTTTGCCAAGAAGAATGGGCAGCTTTACCATCTGAGAAAATAAAGAGCCTCATCCACAACTACCACAAAAGATTTCAAGCTGTCATTGATGTTAGAGGGGGCAATACACGGTATTAAGAACTTGGGTATGTGAACTTTTGATCAGGGTCATTTGGATATTTTTGGTTGACATTATGATTTAAAAAGAGAAAACACAGTAGTTTGACAATAAATGGCTTCACCCAACCACTAACCATGAGTGGAAAAAAAGTTTTTGTATTATCATTCATATTCTCTAAAAAAAAAAGGCCAAGAAAGCAAAAATTTTGCCTGTTATATTACGAGTGGACAACTTCCAAGGATAGAATTGCCAACA
Source organism: Phyllomedusa bahiana (assembly GCA_025379985.1). Lineage (NCBI taxonomy): Eukaryota > Metazoa > Chordata > Amphibia > Anura > Hylidae > Phyllomedusa > Phyllomedusa bahiana. Next base: position 9,096 of record JAODAL010049934.1, on the reverse strand, counting down.
ACGATTTTCCAACAAGCTAAACAGAAGACACACAGGCACAATGGAGGGTAACTATTGAAGTCCACTTACAACTACTGTTAAAAGTCAGGCACTCCTTCAGGTGTAGAGTCTAGAGCTACCCCTTGATCTTCACCAGGACCCAGATTACTCTGACAGGGAGGTGCAAAATTCCAAAATGCCAGTGGATGCAGAAAAAGGACAAATAGAAGTCAAGAAAAAACATCAAACAAGGAAAGGAGTCAGATAAGCCGAGGGCAGAGGCAGGAGGATCACAGTACAAAATCATGGAGCAGAAGGGAACCGAAAACCAAGCCACAATCCAAGAACCAGAGAAGCAAGACAAAAGAGGAAATAGCAGGGAAACAGGAAGAATCACAGGCAAAGGGCAGAGAAAAGGACTGGTTTTAGATAGTCCACCTTAGTCATGGATTGAACAAAGGAGAAGTCAATCAGGGCTGCTCCCAAAGCCAAGCTGAGGCTGGGGAACAGAAAACCGGACAGACTAAAGTGCCACGCACTAACACCAACATTTGCCTGTATAGGTTAGCATCACCTCACACCTGACTTATACTCTTTTACATGCAAGTCAGCAACCACTTTACCTTTGGCCTCTCTCCCTAAGTCATGAAGTCACAGAAACTTTGAAAGTCAGTCTGGGCACCTCAACTTTAACTGGGTTACAACTTTAGAAAAACATTTCTCATCAGGCCTAATATTGCTGTTTTGTGGATAACATACCACATCAATCTTTACTCCTAATATTGAATGGCAAGTGATTTCCAAAGACAGTTTTTAAACAGTTTTAAGTTTCCGCACAGCAACATGTTGGTCATTATGACACTTTTATAATGCATCTTTAATAAAAGCTAATTTTTAATTTTTTTCACCTATCTGGACTGGAGCTGGACTTCCTTCTTTCCAGTTTTAAAATACTTACGAAAGCCAGCCTGCAACATAAAGAACTTTAAAGGCATTACTTTATTAATTTGATAATTTGGAAATTCAAACTAAATAGGACCAGAAGAGATCCCACTGAAAGTCCATAAAAATAAGGATTGGGTTTTCAGTTGGAACTAAAGGACTCACGGCAATGAATAAACAGCATCAGCCATATATTTCTTGTATAATTACTTAAGTTTCCTTGATATTTCCTGTCTCATTTCTATTTTTACTTATGAAGGGTCAAAACTACAACATCTGCATTAAAGACCTTCCTCCCTTTCTGCTGAAGCACCTTCCTGCTTTCTTCTGTCCTACTGCACAATGTTTAGGAAGGAGTATCCGGTCAGGGCTTTCACTGTAGGCTATAAAATTACAATTCTTAAAAAAGTATATATCACTGTCTTGGTGTGTTGTGGAAGCCACAGAAAAAGCCCAAGGTGATACCCTAGGATTTCTGGACTTTCACTTTGTAGCCAGGGCCTGGAAAATGCATAGACATAGATCTAAGGCCCCACCTCATACCAGATAGTTAGGGAGCGCAAGAATAATTACAGCTGGCATCTGCCCTCAGTGGCTTATCTCAGCCATTTAACTACTTAGATAGTGCAGTCAACATGAATGCAGTATTGTAATATGAAAGAGTGTTATGTTTATTATATTTCAGAGCTGCAGTTGTCTTGTATAGCCCTCTTAACAAGTCAATTATGTGTATTCACTCCACAGGTCTACAGGCTGATTATGCAGCTGTTTATGCATGCGTTATTAACCTGGTCATAAAACTGTTTTAACTCAAGCTCATTAAGTCTGGTCTGGTCATAAAGTACTAAAAAACTTTATTGGGATTAACAGGTTATCTCCAACATGAAATTTAGACTGGAGTTTAGTTACTTTAAAAGAATGACAGGTCCTTATCTATTTTCCTGACACTGCCAACATATAATAATGGGTCAGTTAAGGGACAAACCTAATTACATAGGAATTGTCCTTCCCCTTTTATAATCTAGTCAGTCAGGGGCAACTAAATATCCTCGTGAGCTGATGGGCAACTCTGAAACCTGAATCACAGTGGCAGGTTATGAAATATGATTTCCGAGTGGAAGTAGAGATTGGAAAAAGCACTGGACGAAGGAGCTGCTACAAGGGAGGAAGGGGTGGCTGCAGCTTAACTGGAGAGACTGTATAAACCGCTTTCAAGAACAGCGGGTCAGCTTCTAGAGGATGCTAGGCCCAAAGGGCTATTGGCCTGCAGGAGTGGAGTGTGTCCAGCTGGAACCGTATGAGCCAGAGGAGTCCGGGGAGGAGGAGGAAGTCCTAGTGAAGAACCCAGTAGAGGTGCCTGTCCCAACTCAGGGCAAAGAAAGGGGCAGGGTACGATCTTCCAGCACTGGGTCGACAATATGCTGTGCAGAATTAGATGCCAGACTATTTTTCCAGGTGGAATGTTGAACCCTAGGAACGGACGGTCTATAGTGCCCCCTAGTAAGGAGGTAGGTACATAAGCCCCCAGTCAATATATATACACAGGGCCATCTCTCCCCAGTAGGTAAATAGGTATACAGAGATCACTATGGAAAAATAAAAAAACTCACCTCTCCCTGTTCCCCTGCCAACTCCTCATGAGTCTGGAGCCAGCAGAGTGATGTCATCACACCACTTCTGGTATTTGCTAGGCCGTAAACCTAAAGCCTGATGCCTGATGCCATAGGTTTATAGCCTTGTACAGGCAGCGGAGCAATCGCATCAACTGCCTTTATCCTTTTAGTTAACTGTTTTGAAAGGTGTTACAAGTGAGTAATTAATTATTGTATTTAGAATTCGAACACAATAATTGATTACTTATAACACATTGTAACTAATAAAGATAAGAGAAAGAAGCTTGGTGGTAATAAAGGCAGTTTAATTGCTGCGCAGTAACGCAGGTGAAAAAACGCACCAAAACCACCACAAAACTACAGCATGTGAAATCACCCTTAGGCCTGGGTAGAAGATCTATTTGAAGGTAAGCCAAGCTGCAAGCATCACCTTTCCTTACATACAGCTCTTTCCTTTTTCCAAAAGTTGTTGACTTTTCTGGTTGTAATGATTCACCTTCCTGCACGCTCAGCTCAATCAAGCATACATGTGTTGTTAATGAGGGAGGGAGCAGACAGAGAGACACATCCCGCTCCCACCAAAAATGCCAGGTTGAGCTGACATTTGTCTTATGGATTTCTACAGTATTTTTAGATGGTAATTACTGTAGGTGGGATAATATTAAAATATAGTTTTATGACTTCACATCCTTGCACCATTTTAAAAAAACTATTTTACCACTGTTTCAACAGAAATTCTTCAGCAATAGTTCACCACCCAAAATCTACCATCACATATATCATTATCTTCATCTGTTACTTTCCCTTCCCTGGCTCCTCTCAGCCCTATAAAATGATAGTCCAGTATATCTTCTCACCTGCATCCTCCAAAAGACTGCAGAGAATGAATGTGCGCTCAGACTGGATGATCCACCCTGTCCTGTCCATTGAAAACCCCCCAGTGTATATAAATTGTGCTAACATATAAGCAACTTGTCCATGAGGAAGGCACTCTTAACTGATTTGGCTATGTATCTATCCTTGCAGATTATGTACACCCATATATACTGATTGTCTTCCCTGAGGAGGATGGGATGTTCCAGTAAGACAATGCAACATATCACACAGCTAGAAATGTCTGAATATTGATTGGAAGAGCATAATCAAGACTTCCAAGTACTACCCTAACTCTCCAGAACTGAGCCCAATTGAGCATCTGTGGGAGATACTGGATGGTGGTGTTGGCACTATGAACCTACCAGCAGCTCTAGTTACTCTAGAGCTGCTGGTCAAAATAATGTGACCCGACTGTGTATATTGACTTCTAATGAGGGAACTGATTGTGTCTATCAAATGTATCTACTGTACATGTGTGTATACATAACCATGCCAATAAACTACTCCTCACCGAAAAAAAATGCTGCTTATATACAGAAGATAGGACAGCAATAATAGATAATGTTCCAAAAAGTGTGACTATGGTCAGTGGATTTCATACATTACGTATAGTGTTACATAATTACATATAATGAATATGCTTATTTATTAATAAAATAATGCAACATAATTCAAGCATTTTAATCAGCCAATTGTGATCTTTTTTTTAGCAATATAGTGCTAAATATTTGATAAATTACCTCAATCCCGACTGTTTAACTATTTAGACACCATGGTCAATGCAATTGGGCCATTTAGGCAGCTATGCAGGAGGAGGGTGCCCCCGCGATGCAGTCCTGTGGTGTCGAACTGTAGTCAAGATGGCCAAAAGCCTCATGAAAACCCCAGACCAGCTATTTTACTGCCCTATAAAACCCTGCCAAAGACCAGAGGCTGGTGTCAAAGGAAAGCTGTAAGTTCACACCCCCCTTCTACATTTTAGAAAAAAAAATACTAAAAATGTAAATAGTTGATATCACCGCAGCTAATTTGATCCGAAAAATTAAAATAAAAAGTTATCAAAAAGTCTCAGGTATCCGAAAATGGTGCCATTGGAAACCAAACTTCAGTCTTCAAAGAGCAATAAGACCCCACACAGATCTCTAGACAGAAAAACAAAGAAGTTATTAGTCTCACAAAATTGTGATTCAAAGCAGAAAGAAAATTGTACTAACTGGCAGAATAAAGATAATGTCATTTCTACCCCACAGTAAACGGCATCAAAATCAAACTTCCAAAAAAAGTTGGGCGAAAAATTGTTTTTTACCCTATCCAGTCACCTAGCATTTGGCCGGGGTTCAAGGCAAGGCAGGTCAGGCATTTGTCCTATATGGCTAGGGCACCAAAATGCCCTGTCCCAATACAAAATCTGTAACAGGTCCCCACCTGCCATGTATCAGTTATAACACTGATGTCTTCTTAGGTGGTAAAGGGGGGTCTCACCCAAAGGGGGCCGAGTGTGACTGTTATTTTTATTATTATTTATTTTTAAAGCCCCTTTGTTTCCGGGGCGCTTACATTCAGGGGTTTTCATACAGTACATACGTCAAAAGGTACAGTGCAAATTTACAATTGGCACGACAGAGGAGAAGGGACCCTACCCGCAGGGCTACATCTACAAGGAGGGGGTAAAGAGACGGGGGGTGGGGGCAACATTCTGTGGGGGAAGAGTGACAGTTTAGTGAAGGTTATAGGCAACCTAAAGAGATGGGTTTTGGTTGCTTTTGAAGCTGGCGAAGGGGAAAGAAGTCGAGTGTTGGGGCCCCGTGAGTTCCAGAGGGGGGTGAAGCCCGGAAAGCTTGGAGCGGTTTGTGGGGAGTGATAAGGGGGAGCAAGGGGAAAGGTCCTTAAGCGAGAGTGCGTGAGGGGAGATATTTGGAAGTTAGGGAGGTTTAGGAGGGGAAAAAGGTCAGGAGATTGGTGGTCAGGTTAGTAGCTTAAAGAATTCGCTGGCAATGGGAAGCCAGTGAAGGGTTTGGCGAGGGGGGGCAAAGAGTAGCGAGGAAGAGGTGGAAAAGAGGGGCAGCAGATTAAGATGGATTGGAGGGACGAGGGTCAGCTGGGGGGGCCCTGAAAGGATTTTGCAGTATCTAGGCGGGAGATGAAAAGGGCATGGACGGCCTTTTTGTATGTCATAGCCAGTAACAGCGGAGCGGAGAGTGTTTTTCAGGTGGAGGGGGCAGGTAAAGAAGGGTTTGGATGTGTGGTTTGAAAGATAACAGAGTCAAGGATTACCCAAAGGGCAGGGGACTTGTGGGGACCTTTGAAAGGAACCCGTTGACTGAATAAAGGATCAGTGGCAGGGGGGTAGATTTTGGACGGTGGAAAGTGAGAGTTTTTTTTTTTCTCCACATTTATTTTTAGGAATTTTATGAAAAAAGGGAGGAAATGGGGGCGACAGTCGGGGGATCCGGAAGGTAAGAAGTGACATCGGGGCCGGAGATGTAGAGTTGGGTATCTCAGCAACAGGGGTAATGAAAGCCAGTGGGGCATGAGTGCCCGGGCCGAGGGGTAGGATAGAGAAAGATTGGGGCCCGGATGCCCCTTGGGGACACCAACGAGAGGGGCCCGGGGGGAGGAGGTGGAGCGAGAAGAAGACGCTAAAAGGCCGATCAGTGAGGTACGGGGAGACCAAAGACCAAGTCCGGTAATGCGGGGGGGAAGGATTTGTAGCGGGAGGAAATTTTGGCGACGTTCAAAGGCAAAACAGGTCCAAGAGGAGAGCACAGGGGGTTTGGTGTGAGCTTTCAGTTACTAGGTCATTAGGATTGGGGTTAGGCGGTTGGGAGAGTGGTGGGGTCAAAAACCAGTTTGGGTGGGTAAAGAAAGCGTTGCAGGAGAGGTTTGGGGAGGACAGCTGAAGATAGACGTGTGCTCGAGGATTTTGGGAAGCAAAAGGGGAGCAGTGAGGGGGGATAGGGGACGAAAAAAGGGGTAAAGGGGTTGGTTTTTTTTTTAGGATTGGAGTTAGTAGCTTTTTAAAGGCAAAAGGGGGGTGCCAGAGGTATTGTAGGTTGAAGAGAGGGGGGCTGGATAATAGAACACTGAGGTCGGGTGGGTGGGATGGCAGTGGTAAAGACTAAAAAGTAGTGAGGGGGATTTGGCAATAAGGAGGAGACTTGTCATGAGTGACCGTGGGGAAGCAAATTAAATGGGGAAAAGGAGGGTTTCAAGGGTAAAAGGGGGGGGGGGTGGGGACTGCGGGGAAGCTTTCTCTGATGAGGGTTATCTTCTGGAGAAGTGGGCAAATCATCTGCTGAAAAGGAGGGATGGGGGGGAGGTGTTGTGGGCGAGAAGGAAAAATTGAAGGTTTGAATAATTGCTGGGGGGTGGGGCAGGGGGGAATTAGGTGGTGAAATTTTCTGTTTGGGGGAGGCGATGCGGACTTAAATGTTTGAGGAGTGTTTGATAGGGAAAGTCATCGTGGAGGGAGTTTTTTCCAGCGGGGTTCGGCAACCTGGGAAACCCCTCAGTTTTGGAGAGTCTGTGTGCCAGGGTTGTCGTTGATTTTGCGGGTTCTGTGGTGTGAGAGGAGCGACTAGTCAAGGGGGGTGATATTGATGGGTTTTAGAAATGGTTTGGGGCTCGGTCATTGAAGAGGAGATAGGGAAAAAGGGGAAGAGAGCAAGAGAGTTGTGGTTTAGGTTTTTTAGATTCCTGCGGGGGGCGACTGGATATGAGACAGGGGGAGCGTGGGGTGGAGATATGGGGAAGGTAAGCAGGTTTTTGGTCTTAATAGGGGTGGAGAGTTTAAAAGTCGGTAGGGGCAGAGGGGAGGAAGATGAGGGCCAGTTGTGTCCCTCTTTTTGAGTGCTCCTGAGGGCCATGGGAGAGGTCAAAAGGGCGAGTGAAAGGAGTTTGTTGGGAAACGAGTGGGGGTGTCGTTTGGGTGTTAATTCCCCGATGATAGGGGGGGTCGGTGGAAAGAAAGTGGAGAAGCCAGGAACAAAGTGGTCAAGAAAGGCATGGCAGGCTGGCGGGGCGGGAACAACACCCCCGGAGGTTTTAAGGGGGGGGGATGCGGGCAGAGTGCACCCCAAAGGAGAAGAGTGGGGGAAGCAGAGGTGGACGGGGGCAAATACAGGGGTCGCAGGGGAGGGCCCACCCCCCACCTGCTTTTTAAACCAGTGGAGGGTTTTGGGTAAGTGGGGGCCGCTAAAAAGAGTGCGGCAGGGGGGACTGTGTCCCAGGGGGTCAGCCAGGTTTCGTTAAACCAAGGGAAAAGAAGTTGCGGAGATAACAAGTCCTGTATTTTTAAAATTTATTACATACAACCGCGCATTCCCCGGGGCCCCCCCCATATTGCCCTTATTGGCCAAACTGTTATTTGCTGTGATTTTCTGATATATGGTATTTTTCAGACTATAAGAATAAGGGAGGAAAATAGGGGTGCATCTTATAGTCCGAAAAATACCATATATCAGAAAATCACAGCAAATAACAGTTTGGCCAATAAGGGCAAAAGGGGGAAAAAAATAACAAACACACCTTCACTGGGGTGGTTTCCCGAGGCTGGGGCGTGTCCGGATGGTAGAACGCTGTGAGGACGAGGAAGCTGGCGGGAACATTTGATAATAACAGATGACTCCATAAGGCCAAGACTAAGGGATGCAGGCCCACGTGGGCCAGAAGCAGCGAGCATAACCTTTAAAAACACTTTAAAACAGTTTACATCCTTTTAGTAACCGAAACCCCCCGTGGGGCAATAATGATGAAGGTGGGTTAGGAGGGCCCCTACAGGGAGTGCGGTACCCCAGGAGAAAAAAGCCCGTGCCCCAAAGTCCCCATCACGTGACGCCAAAGGGAAAAAGTTTAAAAAAAAGGGACCAAAACAGGTGGTTATTACAGTGACACCAATCCCCCACAGCAAGCACCCAGCTTTTCTGGGTGCCTGCTGTGGGGGATGTCACTCAGCTTTCCCGGGTACTGAATAGGCTGTTTAGCATCTGGGAAAGCTGGGTTATGTCGCATCTGTAGGTTTTGTTTCTTTCTTTTATATGTTTTCCTCTTGGACTACAGCGGTTTCAGTGGACTACGTCGGACAAGCGTTGCATCTGTTTCTTTAATAAAATAGTTAACAAGGGATGCTTTCGGGGAGTGTTTATTTAAATAAATAGTTTTTTTATATTTCTGTGTGTTTTTTTCATTTTCTTCCCGTCATAGTAATAGAGTTGTCTGACAAACGCCCTTCTTACTTCCCCTCGGCTTAGTACGCCGGTAGTTTTTATCACCCCAAAAGGGGACACTAAAACCTGTTCACTAATACCCCTTTCCCAGCACACCATGAACTTGGAAAAACAGGTAACCATCAAAGCGGGCCCTTAAATGTGAGGTCGCTTCTGTGGCGGTGGGCTGGTATTTTTTTAGGGGGGGAAGAGGGCCCAAAATCCAGGATTTCCCATCCTGATAGTATCAGGCTGCAGCTGACAGTTTTACCGTGGCTGTTTTTTTTCTTTGTTTTTTTAATATTATTCTTTTTAGATTTTCAATAAAGGATAAAAACAAAATGACTTGGGGGCCCCAATTTTTAACTAGCCAAGGTAAAACCATCAGGCTGATATCACCATATTAAGATGGAAAGGTTCTTTCCTACCCTAGAAATACCAACCCACAGCTGGTCCAGAAGTATACCATCAAATCAGAGGGG